>JABASF010002379.1:0-15083 GCA_019776145.1 Harlomillsia oculata
TTTATTATTGTAATCTGGAAAAGGGCGGCTGACGAATTTCTCCGAGCAACTTGCAAGTTGCAACACAAAATAACGCATTGTTACTTGTTACACATTGTTTGTTTGTTGTTTCGTCCAAAGGAGGACACGCAGACTTGAGCATTAGTTTTTCTTAATTGTAAAGACGGAGGAGATGCGCAGATGAGCTCGGAGGCTGTGCAGCAGGTTGCCTTTGCCAGTTGCCATTATGATAATGGGAATTAATAGGACTGAGGACTAAGGACTTCCAAAAAGTCTGAGATCAGAAGGGGTCAGAGAACATTATGGTTATATTTGTGTGTGTGACCGCCTGGGTCGGGCGGGACCCATTAATAACCGCCCCTTGTCATCATCCCCGTCCAACATGTGGAATGAAAAGAGACTGTGTTGTTGTTGAGTCATAATAATAATAGAACAGCGTGTGAGTGAAATGAGATGATGTGATGTTCAGAGATATTTCACCAAGGACTGCGGACGACTGTGTGTGAGTGTGTCCCACTGCCAAAGCCAAAGCCAAATGCAATGCCCGATTGTGTTGTTGTGTGCCCCGATAATAATAATCATCTTTCTCACTTTAATAGGTGTGGACAAGTTGGCAGTTGGCATTCTCAGGATGTACCAAAATGTACTTACTACTGCGTCCGTATGCGTATGGACACCAGCATTCACATGGAATCACATCATCCCTTCCTCAACACTCAACACTCGGACTTGGAAGAACCCAACATAACTGCATACAAATTAGTCTTTCTCTTCTTCTTCCCTCATGCGCCATGCTGACATGACACAGCCACAATTATTTGGCTTTGGTTTTGGTTTTGGTTAAGCTCTTAAGCCAGCAAACAGGGCACTTCAAGGGAGGAGTGCACTTGTCTTCACTACACAGATTATGAAGATGATCCATCAGGCCAATGCAACACTATGTGCTACATTGGAAATGAATGTGTGAGTGAGGCACAGAGAGAGAAATTTGCCATGCATTCTTCTTCTATCGCCTGCCTCTGCCTGGTCGTCTCATTCTTTTCCTTTTCATTTCCCTTTTATCCTCCTCACTCAAAGGCACATTTCACTTCCAAATACGGAAAGACGAAAGACATTCTCCAGTGGTCCAGCCCGGACTCGAGTCCAGCTTCCAGCAGTGCTCGTTGATGTGGCCTGGACTGGAAGAACGACGAGAAATCCAATCGGATTCGGAAATATAGTCATGTTTTTAAGGAATTTTCCGTCTGAGTGAGGAAAATTCTTAAGGATTTAATTTGCATGCAATTCAGAGTGTCATTTGACACTGGACGTGAGACGTGAGAGGACGAAGGTGTCGAATGCCCTCGTAGTCTTCTCGTGATCGGCAATTAACAAGCCAGTGCGAGACAAGACTGGATGACAAGTGGTGACCAGTCCCACAAAAGTCGGAGGGACAAGGCAGTGAGTCTGCAAACAGCCCACCACAGCGCACAAAAGGGCCATTTACTTGTAAAATAGTCTCGGTCACAGCAGTCAGTTTTAAAAATATGACAAAATATATAACTAAGGCGTAGCAGAAAGCGTAGCTAAATGGGAAATGAAAACCAAGAGAGAGAAACCAGTCAGTCGAGTGTCGAGTCACAGTCGCAAGAGAGCCATAAGCCAAGGCAGAGTCAGTCGTCGGAGAGTCGTGTTCTTCCTTCTTTTTTTTTGTTGTTGGTTTGGTTTGTTGCTGCATAGAGTTTCTTTTTTATTTTACGACGTGTGCTTTTCAGGAGGATGAATCGTTTTTTAAGGAAGAAGGCGCGTGTGTGAGAATAGGCTGAATAGGTGGGAATAGGCATATCGTACGTAAAGAGAGGAGATTGAAGATGCGGACTTGAAGAAGAGGACACCAGGACAAGAAAACTACAACCAACACCACCCAAGTTGACTAATAGAAGATAAAAAAGGGGCGAAGATGATTCTTTTTTATCTCTTCTCCACTCACTTTGGTGTTTGGTGTTTGGTGACAAGTGACACTCTTTCCTTCTTCTCCTTTCATGCCATTCTCAAGGAACACGCGCTTACTAAGCTTCGTCTAATAGACTTTGTGGGATTTTTTTTTTTGGCCCTTTTGGTCCTCTCTTCTCTGGTCCAAGCGAAGCAATATGCGTCAGTCAGCTTCATAGCTTACTTTTTTTTGTTATATGACGAGATGCAATGGCTTTTTTGGCTCTTGGCTTCCCATCTCATCGGAGACAAACGACCACACAGTCACAAGAGAAGATCCTCCTTGGCAAAGTCATAATAATTGTCTTTTTGTGGCATGGCGGTGTGGTCAACCTGTTCCCTTTGGTTTTCGGTTGCTCCTTCTCATAAGCCACACAAGCTGTGTCTAGTCAGGTTTCGTATTTGTCTCGTCTCATCCAGACTCGGGTCTTTTCAGGGTGGTGCTTTGGTTGTAAGTTGTAACCTGTGCTGTTGTAACCAAGTAAAATGCCTTTTTACTCACTTCTTCGGGTATACGGAGTCACTTGTCTGACTGCACCACCGGAGCCTTCGGAGCAAAACCCAGAGAAACTGAAAAAAAGGGTCCCACGCCCTCACAAACGTATCTCATCATGCCAAAAAGACAAGTAAGTGCAAGGAGGAAGGATGACATTTATACTTCCATCCCATCCCAGAGACAAGCCGAAGCATCCTTTTTCACACACCTTCATTCGTTTTCCTCCGATAAAAAAGCTTGTAAGGAGTCACTTAACTGAAAGACATTCTTGTCAAGACAAAAGTCATGGACACATCGTCTTTCTTCAATTTCCCATCTGCCTGCGTAGCTTAATTTTGTCAGCAATGGGTTCTTGTCGTACGGAATCGTTCAAAGTGTCCGGACTTTGCAAACATGTTTGCTAAATTAAATGACAGTAGTTGCGAATTCTCTGAGCTGTGGAATTAATAGTTGTCAAATAGCGCGTGGTTGCATTGTTCAGGTGAGGTAAGAAGTCAACTGGGAATGTTCCGTGGTCTTGGTTGTTGGTCGTGTTTCACGCTTCGAATGTGTGGTCCTTTACTGTCCTTCTCCTCCTGGGCCATTTAACAATTTACTGTCGTCGTCTTTCGTGGTCGTCGTCTTTATGGCCTCAACTAACTCAACAGAGTAAAGTACGTCCACTGCACTCACGAGAAGAGAAGAGGTTGGATGGATTGGACACCCGATCTGTATTTGGCTCGTTCTGTCATTCTTTATGACCCACAATCCATTTTCTCTTCTTGTCCTTTTTTGCAATTTTCAACCTGAAGACATTTTGGCAATCAGTTTTGTTGGCTGTTGTCTCGTTGACATTCGACATTCCACCCGCTCGCTGATGTTTCGACTCGCTCAACGACGTCAGCGTTCGCCACGCTCGCTCAAGGCATTCAAATGACAAATAATTAATGTCTCAGTCAGTCTCTGTTTTCATTGTGTCTTTAGTCATTTCATGTCCTCCTCCCTCACGGCGGAAAGTAGTCCCAAACTCTCAATCTCTCAACCTCTCAAATCGAAATGTGTCCATATCTCCCTTGTCTTCAATACTTACTGAAAGGGTGCAACGTGCAAAAGCCTATGACACGGGATTGTTACAGAGAATCACAAGAACAGAGAGCCAACAATTGTCGTAAAAACGTCTAGATCTGTCGGAATACGCCCACGTGACTGCAATGGACCATCCCGGCCACACACAGCCAACACCAATATTTACATAGAGTCGAGAAACGTTTTACGTTATCTCAGTCACCAAATACAATTTACAGTGCAATACAATTACAATGCCAAAGCGTGATGTCTCATGTGATGTCAGTGATGGGCGATGTGGCTGTTTGTTGTTTGTTCAAGTCCGGATGGCCCATCCGATGTGGTGATGAGTTGTTCCACCCGACCACGACGAGCACTGATTAGCTTGATTAGTGACGGGGAATTGTCACTCGTAAATTCTTATTCCTTCCACATGCACTCAAATTGTCCTTTTTCAAAGATCCAATGCCGCTCAGCGCTCAACCTGAAGCAAAAAGCAACACCAAACAACCCAAACCCAAGCCCAAATCCAGAAATTATGACTTGTGCTGCCCTGCCGAAACGTCTTTACAACCCGTCTTGGCTTTTTACGTTACTTTCCTCGTCAAATCTCACATTCCACGGAAATGTTTCTTTTGTAAATTGTCGTCAATTGCATGCAGCAGCGTTCCAAACCCCAAAGGTCCAACCCCATTCGGATCGCATGTCCAATTTATCTCCGCTTTTCATCATCATCGTTTTCGAAAATGGCGAAAACGATCCTCATTCTTCAAAAAGAGTGAAAAGTAAAAGAGTTGTAAAATAATAAGGCCATTTTTGGAAATGTGTGAAGCCATGAGGGACAATTTACAATTTCACTCCTCTTTCCCGAAGGAACGCCGAACGGTGTGCCACGGCTCACTGACCCTTTCAACGTTCATGAAGCAAAACAAAATGTGTTTACGGGTTAAAAATCAGACAGCAGATGCGACGATGATGGAATGCCAAATGCCATGCCATAAAGCACGGATTGGATGCTTTGTGTGTTAGTGTACTTTTGAAGTTTTGGACTTGGACGAGCAGCAGAAGTGGAACAAAACTCTGAAAAGCAATTTTCGAGTGGCAGCGGCAGCCGTGAAGGGCTAAAGGCTCAAGGCTCAATCGAAAGTGAGTACTTAAAGACCATTCTGGAAAGGCGAAGAAGCGTGAAATGATCAATTATTCTAGTAAATCGTCGGATCTGGTTCGACGCTTCCCTTCAAGCTTCAACCGGTCTTTTTTTTGGAATAATGAAACCGGGCGAAAATGGTTTCAGTTTTCAAATATAGAAAGCACAGAATGAAACGATCGGGTACGATTGTGCAACGCTTTGACCTTTGAGGAATTAGGGAACGTTTGGATTCACAGCGTCTGTGTCTGTGTGTGTGTGTGGGCAGAGGATTCAGAATTCAGATGTTGAGAAACAGATAAAATGTAATGAATAGTGGCAAAGTGGCAATGGCAAAGTGGTTTCGATGACTCGCTCTTCATCTTCGATCTTCGCACTTGCACAAGACAAGAGCAATGGGAATTGAATGTTGTTCAGATGCAGTCAGGTTGGGAAAGGATCCGAAATGGGCGTGGGAGATGCGGACTTGACTGCTGAGTTGGGAAAGCCCACTACTGTTTAAAAACATTAAAAAGGGAAAAAGGGAGTCGGACCGGGTCATTGTGAGACATTCGAATTGGAACATTGGACACACCACCGCAAAGCAAAAGCAAAAAGCATTCTAGTAGTAGTAAGCACAGTAAGCAGCATAATAAACGGAGAAGACTGATGCGGAATCAAGTGGAATGATTGTTTGTGTGTAAAGACGTAAAGAGCCTCATTTTTCGCTCATGTAAGGCAACAAAAACGAGTCAATGCGGGGGTCAAAGTGAGGAACAAGTGTTTAGAAGACCCTTTCACAGAGCTCACTTGGAATTGGAACCAGGAACATTCATTTCATTCTTTGGAAGTGTACACATAATAAGATTATAGACTCCGCTCTCTGTTGTTTGGGTTTGGTTGTTGGGTCCTTTGGGTTTATGAACAAGTCAAGTCCCACTAAGGCGAAGGCCCCTTGCCCTTGCTTCTTCTTTTTCTTCCAGTAGTAGTTTTCCTTGGAAAAGCGTATTCTGAGAAGAGAGAAAAGGACGTTTGGGTGAATTCGATGAACCACGCCCGGTGAACAACGTCGACGTCGTCGTCCGAGTCGTCGTCTCCAGCTTCCTTGCTGAGCAGTAATAAACGAACAAAAGTCAAAAGTCGATGATGAGAGGCCTTCGCAGTAGTCAAAAATGTTCTGGCTCCCTGCAAGAACAAAGACATGAAGCGAAAGAGAGGGACACCGTCGACCCGTGCACCACCGAGCCTATCTGCCCATACACCCAAAAAATTGTTTAAGGACAAGACTATAAGACAACCTCAACCTCACTCTCAGAGTGAAAGCATGAAAAAGATGAAAAATTGTTGGCAGCACATCACATCACGAGATGATGTTAATGCTGCTGCATCTGCAGAGGCCCTTCAAAGTATTAGTGACCATAATAAGGGCCCACATGACCACTGAATAAGTAGTAGTGGTAGTTTTTCCTAAATCTCTACACTGTCCGCCGATCCGAGTAGCATTTCATTTGGTATCTTTTGTCCTCCGCACTCCGCACATGCCCGCCTGGTTTTTGTTTCGAAATGCTTCCTCGTTCCAGGAGAAAAAAGGATCCCCCCAAAATCCCAAAAGTTGTGTTTCTGTTTCTGCTGCTGATGTACAACTGTTGTTGCTGCTGTTTCGTAGCTGCTACGACTCTACGACCCCCTGATAGTTCTGACCAATTAGACCCCTCCGGTGCTCACTCAAATTCTATCATCTGAACAAATTCCTGTGTTGCTCTCCTTATACGAATTATTAAAGGAGCCCTTTTCCTCTCTTTATAAGACCAAAGAATGTCTTGTTCCTATAGCCACTACAGCCACAATTCACAATAGGGAAAAGGCACACAGGCTACTTTACTCAAGAAAAGTTGAAACTCACTGCTGGTTTTTGTGGCAGTCAGTGAGCCCTTTTGTGTCCTTAATTTCAGGGTACACAAGCATAAAAGCGAACGTTTACAACCTTATTATACCTCACCATTATTCAGTAGTTGTGCCATTGCCATTGCATTTGTGGTGCAAGTCAGTCGCCTTTATGCTTATTGCTATTGCTATTACAGCCATTACCGAACGTGCTTCTTATATCATTTTGTATCACAGGTCCTCGCAGCAGTCACCCCAAAAAACCCATTAAGACAACTATTAACAACATTAACTGGCTACAAAGGCAAACGACAAGACACAAGGGATGAAGAATGGTTCTGAGTACCCGATGCGATGTGTGATCATCTCTCATTGTACGATTTTCTGGGCAGTTTTTGTATTTTGTAGGCTCACTGGTTCACTGGTTCACACACTTTGGTAATAACAGAGGAAGGAAGAAGGAGGAAGAATTTTTTGGCGTTTGGAAAACAAATTGAACGGGACAGGGAAAAAAAATACAAATTCCTTTGGAATCAAACGGGTGAAATTACAAGTCTCGGGGTCTCGAATCTCTGGAACTCGAAAGTTCCTCCCAAGTCACCAAAAGACGGTCATTTGGACACGACTTAAGATTCCTTAACGATTTGTAGACGGCTTTTGCCACAAAATGTATGAGAAATGCTGCTTTTTTGCCTTTTTTGGCTAGTACGCAAATAATGTGCATTCCGCAGAATGTTGTTGCTTTTGCGCATATTCTCGAGGAATGTTTTTGAGCGTTTGACGTTTGAAAAGGAAAAAAAGAAATAAAAAGTGAAGTGGCTCAGCTTGGCTGGTTTTGTGTCCGCAGAACGCAACAACGACAGAAAGTGAACAAAAGAGAAGCTAATTCGCTCAATTTTCCTCGTTTCCCACTTTTTCCATGAAAATGTGAATTTGAAATGGTCAAAATAAAAAAAACCGAGTCGGGAAAAAAGACGGAGCATTTTTTCTGATTGCTTGTAATACATGGCATATCTTTTTTTGAAGGCATCCTGCTGGAATGTTAATAGGTGCTCCTCCACTGCGACGACGGATGCTTTTGTGACTCTCTCATTCCCCCGCAAGAAAAAATTGAACAAGTGGAAGCCCTGCTGTGCACACTCTGCACTTTTCAACACACAAGAAATTTATTTAAAAGGGTCAGAAGAACCACAAGATGCCTTCTTTTTTTTTAAAAAAAAAATACGATTACCAAACTGTCACTAGAGAGAAAAACGAAGCTATCAGCGATACGAGATACCACCCGAAAAAAAACTGATCGCTTTTTCACTTTACATTGTAAAAAAAACATTTACCATGTTCCATAACACGTTCACTACGACCGCAACATGACCATCGTTGATCTTGATGATCGTTGTTGGTTGTTACCTCTCGCCTTTTTACCTTGACGAAAAGTGTCCATCCGTCCAATTCATAATGAAAAAATGTCTGTGGGACTGTTTGGCTTTGAGTTGGATCGTTGGATGTAGTGGCAAGTGGCAGCAAACATCTTCAAAGTTCAAACACAAAAAAACGAGATAATGATTCTTTTTTCTCATTATTACGTTGCTTGCTCAACATCAACCTTTCAAAATCAAAGGCACGTCCCGGTCTCGTCACTCTTCTGAACCATCCGATCCGATGCGACGACGTTCGGGGATTGGACGATGGTTGCGTTTCATCGTTGGAAGGAACCCGACGGAATCATTCAATACATCGAAATTCATCAATTATATTCTTATTCATCGACATATTGCCAAAGAAGTCGTGCTGGACATTTCCTACAAAAACTCTGAAAAAATGACTTTAGACCGTTTAACTTCCGTTTAATTAGAGGAAAATGAGGATTAAATTGGAATGGGGAAAAGGAACGGGGCGGGGTGAGATCCCAAGGGCTGGATGCAAAATACCACGATTTTTCCTATTCAAACCGATAAATGAACGAGGAAACATTCGTCAGTAGTCCACAAGTCACAATCAACCCGTCACGTAAATCGTCGTTAAGTACATTTCACTTCAAAGCCATGCGAATGCGATTGACTCTTCCAAAATTAGATCATGGCAATTTGCATACAATCTCATCCTTTGACACTGTTTCAGAGTGTTTCTCCTGTGAAGCTGACCGACATTGACATTGAATGACCTAACCCTTATTGTCTTGAACGGGATTGCTATTCATCGACACGAGATGAGTTTTTGTGAGAAGATTGCGATTGTCCCATTGACACACGGGAAATGTAAGGAGGAATGACTATTATCATTTTATCATCCTTTACAATGACATCAAACAGAGTAGATGACGGGTGAAGAGACTATTCACAACTCACAACTTACTTTATACAACCAAAGAGTCCGTAATACGCCAGAAGGTGCCTGGATATTGGCCTCTCTCACATCAACAACATGACACCAAAAGGCTAAACATTAAAAACTAGTCTTCCATCCTGCGATCCTCATCATCACATCATTCCATAATTCCCCATCGTCTCCCCAAGTTGAGTCGGCTGACACAAAGTTCATTTCGGAAGAGTTGAGAATGTCAAAATGACTTTTATATGCAAAACTCGTAATGAACAAACGAGATTACATGGAGGGAAATGGGATTTTGGAGTGGTAATGCAACAACAGCCAACAACAACAACGACCAACCAACAAACCACCCTACTTTGTGCATTTATGCCAATGCGATATGCCAAACCTAAAGTCATGTCATGTCAATCTCATCCTCATCTCTCTTGGCTTTTGACTACAGCTCGTTTGGAGCCTTGTTGTGCCTCAAGGGTTGGCGTTTTGCATACGTCCACGTCCAGTCAAAGTCATGTTCAGCGTTGTTGATTGCGCTTTACACTTACTGCAAGTTGGGTTTTGACTGTTGTGGGGCAACTTGGGATCCGATAGGCTTTTTTTATTCAGTTCCCTTGATTTTGTTGTGTGAGAGAGTGAAAAACCTCATTTGAATGCATGTTCGCAAGCTCAAGCACAAACGCGCTGAAATGACTGGAAATGGCCTCAAGCCAAGGATTTTAAAAAGGGAAAAGAAAAGATTGATTTGTAAACGTTTTGTTCGGGACTGGGAAATTGCGTGTATGTTTCAATTTACATTTCAAAGGGATCCAGCGGATCCATCAGGTTTGTGTTTCTTCTGGGATATAAAAAAAGCGGTATTCTTTTCTGTTCTGGAACAACGCGACGCCTCCGGACAAGGAACGAAGGACGGACGACAAAAGCCAAGTCGACAAAGACACAAAAGACACGACAACAAATGAGCCCGAAGAAACAGAACAAATGATGCGATTACAACCAACTCAACAAGCGACAGAAAAAACACATTACTTTTTTTTATAAAATACAAAGTCCTACGAATTCATTTCTGTACTTTTCTTGGCTCTTTGCTCCTTTGCATTCGCTTTTTGGGCTGGCTTGTCGCTCCGTTTTCGTGTCGTGTGTGCGACTTTTTCTACGTTTACGTTTCCTACGTCGTCGGCAAATGATGAAAAAAGAAGAAAGGAAGGAATCATATCGTCATTTATTCCTTTTGGTCTTTCTTGTCGTCGCCAGCGGCTCAGCGTGAGACAAGTCGAGATAACTTGGATCTCCTATGGAGTTCTAACTTTGTCCTCTGCTTCCTTTGGGTGGGGGTACAAGAAAAAAAGAATTTTCAACAAGTGCAAGAAAGGACAACAACACAACACAAAAGGATTCTTCTCGTTCCCACCGCCGCGAACCATGCACCAACAACGCGATGGATGATCCAGCATCATCTCCTGGTGTCCTGGTGGCTACAGGTTCTGCTGTCTTTCGAATTTTGTAATAAGTTGCTCAGATTGTGGTCACAACCCGAGTTCGGTTGCTTTGTGACCAAGTTTCGCAGTCTGGATTCCAATTCTATTAAAAATAGTACAAGAACAAGTGCTTCACATTGTTGTGACCCTTTTCACTTGACCACCACCACACGGGAGGTCATAAAGGCACGACAGGCACACAGTTCAATCAGGCGGCGACGATACAGCACCGCCGGTGTACTACATTCGTTTAGCATAGCAGAAGAGGAGACAGTTTGTAATGCAATAACTAATAAGAATAACGTATCATCGCATCCCTTACACGGCATTCACACACGGTTTTTGAAAAGCGGTTCCATTTTCTTCACAAGAAGTAAAGAACAAAAACGTCGTTTCTTCTCGTTTCGTTTCGTCTCGTCGACGTGGTCGTGGTCCTCTTCCTTGTTGTCATTGTTGTTGGCTGTCCAGAAAAGAAGAAGAGAGCACATTGCGTTCAACACATTACACATTACACATTGCATCTCATCCCATCCCATTGCATTGTCGGAATTACAAAGGAGAAAGAGCAATTCATTCTTCCTTTCTCCTTCTTTTCTGTTTCTGTCTCACTCGTTGGCAGTCGCACCCTCCCTTGCCTTCTTCGTGTCATTCCGAATTCTCCATGTGAATTATTACGTCCAGAGGGATTCTTCTGGCTTTTGCCTCTCCCCTTCAGTCTTCAGCATGTGATCTGTCTTTCGTCTTTTGTGCTTCCTTCGTAATCAGTCTTTATTGCAGTTCACCTGAGCAATGAGAATTTCACTTGTTCGCTTGTCGGCGGCGACCAAATTCCAGTGGAAGTCAACTTCTGAGAGAAAAGGAGCCAATCGCTTTGATTGTTTTATTACTTAATTCTCAGGACCAGGAGGCCTCGTTTCATAAATTGCATTGCATGGTTTGCGGCCTTAATTCGGGTTCGAATTCGAACGGATCCCAAAATTCGAATGCGCGGAGCGTTGGATAGGAGAGTTTCCGCCCAAAACGCCGAAAAGTATGGGAAACTGACCCAAAATCATGTTACATAGTTTCATTTTGATTAGAGAATCGGGTGTGGGTTTGCCATTCCAGAGAAAGGCGTGTATGGGATGGATGAAGCATCAAATTTTGGGGTATTTCAAGAAACCGTGAGCATAATAGTGAAATCACACGGAGGAAAAGATGTTTCCCGACAATTTGAAGAGCGTTTTTGAGTTGATTTGAGCAAAGGTAGCTTAATTATACGGTGCACACGCCTGCCTGCCTCCTCCGACAAACAGAAACAACAGGGCACACACAAAAAGGCACTCACTCACTCAGTCAGTCACTTTTACTACTTACTACCACTACCACCAAGCACCACTTGTTCTCGTAATCGTCATTATCCCTAATCCGAACACATATTATGAAAGCTACTACTAAAACTAAAGCCCTTACAAGGACCATAACAGCATTCGTACACGTAAGAACTGAACCGAGAAAGCTCGGCTTGGCTGGCCACCACCGCCACGCCTTCTTATCAAAATCCACTCACTCTCTCTCCTTGATCAGCCCTTTACTACGTAAAACCTAACTTAAAGTCTCTCTCTGGAGTCCCTTGGACCATGTTGGAGTCTAAGCAAGGCGTGTTCCATGGCATTGTTGGGGCGCCGGTCGAAGGTGACCCGACGTGTAGTTGACCTGTTGTCTGCCACGATTCTTCCATATCTCTCCCATCCTTACATCCTACTTTTCGGCGTGAGTACACGACTTTGAGAGCAAGTGACCTCTCTCAAAGATGACCTTTGTTGGCGGCGACTGCGGCGGATCAACAGAAATCATTCTACACAAACAGTGGGAAACGCACACCTCTTGCTTTTTTCCAGACCGACGCCAAAAAAGGAGGACTGTGACTTTTAACTTTGTTTGTTCCTCCAAAACATTGGATTACATTTGGGAAACTCCAGCAGCAGAAAGAGAAACCTCATCTTTGAGTGCAACGTCGGCATTCCTGTGTGTACGTTCCGAAGGGGTCCATTAACTTTGCAATTATTGTAAACAAACAATTTGCAATGCGATTGGATTGGATGTTGAAATGTTGAATGCAAAATGTTCGATGTTGCATGTTTGATCGTTTGGTGTTTGATCAATAAATATTTATGCTCCACTTCACACACAAATATGTGCTTAGTGGAAGAGGTTACTAATGTCATGTCATGTCATATCGTATCATACAGACACGTCAGCGTCCTTCAGTTGGACTTTGAACAGACTCGTCAAGTCGTTCTCAATTCCCAATTCCTTGGAAATCGGAAAATACGCAGAAGCATATCAGCAGCCGAAAAGTAATAGCATTGAAAACGCCACCACTTCTCACTTTTCTCACTTCTCTCCCAGAAGGTTCATTCAACAAGCAGCCAAAACCACACAAAAGCAAAAGGACCCAAACAAACCAACAAACAACAGCCTAAAGTAACAATTGACTTGACTCTCACTCATGACTCATGACATGACTCAAGTCAAGTTCAGTAGTTCGTTTGTCCGTTCCAGAAACAGAGCGACGGAAAACATTATATTTCATGCTTTGTACTTTTTGAACGCTGCTGTTTGGCCGACTGACGACGATTGGTATTGGCATTAATTTCTGTACTCCTTCCTTCCATGAACCCGAAGCATATGAAATTGACACCATTTTTCGGAATCTGACGTCTGGAATTTGTACTCGTTTCCACTCGTCATCGAATTACATTTCAATGAATTCAAAAAAAGAGCAAATGAATGAGCAGACAAGTCACAAGTCTGCTTGCTGACACGAGTCATGTGAATGATTGACTCTGAGTAAAATGACCCTTGGAACCCTTTTCCAGTTGCATATTGTTAAACGAAGCCAGGAACCAAGCGCAATGAAACGGTGAAGCTAAAAAGGCCTTTTCAGTTCGTTGTTCGGATTGCAGAGCAGACGCCTCCAAAATTGTATCTTTTTCACATTTCCAAGAGAAATGAGGCCAATTTATCAAATTACGTTTTCTGCGTAAAAAAAAGTCCCACTCACGAGACCTGAAATTGTATCATTCATTCACTTGCTCTATCAAAACTTTTCCACTTCCATGTCATGTCCATAGCATTCATGACGTCATCTCATGATTTATGAACGAACGGCATAAAGAGTTCACGTCCAAGTGACCCGTATCCCTTAAAACGTTTTCATGGACTTGTGTTGTTGCGTTCCCTTAAATTGCATTTTTAGCGAATTCAGAAGCTGCAGCAAATGAACTCAAAAGCAAGCAGTGGGGATTCCAAGCATTACAGCTTATACAGCAGATGAGTAGACTTGGCGGAGGCTGAGCCAAAGGTGTGCTGGAGAACGGCTGGAACGGCTGGAAGCCTGGAGAACCACGGAACCCTCGTATTCCACGAAACGAATCCATGGAGGAACGGTCCCCAGAAAAAAGACTAAATTCCCGCGTCCTCTCTGGACTCAAAGTGCAGACTTGTGCTGGTTGAATTTTGCAGTTGTCGACGTTGGTTGAAGCAATCTGACAGTCGAGTCGTGCGTGACATAAGAGCAAACAGAACGAGCAAACCAAGTCACGTTATCATCTGCTGTTCGCACAAGTGCAATGAGAAGAGGGATTTGAGTTTTGAGGCACAGATGAGAGCCATTCAATTCAAGCCATTCTTCACCTTTTACAAGTGGGTGCACTGCTGAGTGCTGACTGTTGGATGTTTGAGCATTAATTTTCTACCATGGACCAGACTCACCAGACTCTGACTCTGACTCTTCTGAAAACAGTAGGAGGAAAAAGGGAAGACGCATTCGAATCGTCAACCTTTTATATTTTATAGAGAATCAACGAATCGCCTCATTACACACACACTCAGCATACGTGCAGATGCAAAAAGGAGAGGAATTGGAGTCCTTCCTCCTCCTCCCATCAGTCAGTCAGTCAGTCACTGTGCTAACAAGACGACTTCTGAATTCTCAACATTGCCATAAGAATCAGGAGTCAATCTGCAATCTGCATCCAATTTTTGCACTCTCCTTGTGTGCACGCTTATAAAAGAGTCCTACTGCCAAAAAATCAGCTCGGCATCATCCGAATTGCGGTGACACAACAGAACATTGCACATTGTGACATTTGGCATCCTCCATTTCATCTTCGTCTTTGCACAAGTGCAAAAGTTGCTGTGCCCTATTGAGCCTGTCATTCCCAAGAGTCGACGTCATTCAACCGGTGTGTCCAAACTCCAAACTGTCCTGCTGTCCCAACAAAACAAACTCAGTTGACCAGAAAGACCCAAGCACGCACAAGGCATTGGCCATAAAAACAAATAAAAACAGAAATTCGCAAGAAATTGTGCAAATGACAAAATGCAAGTTTGGAGTGACTGTTGTGTGCTAGTGACTGTGACTGCTCCTTCGCCTTTTAAGCCGACTGTTGCCAATTATGCACCAAAAGTGAATGGACCTTACATAACTTAACACAACTTTGGCCATTAACTATTCACTATATTCCCTGTTCAGTCACTTACTTTTGTGTTGGTGTATTGTTGTGTTTGGGTTCGTCGTTCGTGGACCAATCACATAAGCTTTTGAGGATTTTGTGACTTGTGAAGTCAGTGACGACGACACATTCGACGACGTCGCAACCAACTCAACTAGTCAGTCAGTCACAGTCTTTATTGTTGTGCCTTATGGAATTCTTGGTATACGAGCAGTTGTAGTCAGACAGAAGGTAATGTAGACTTTCACCGGGTTTTTCTGCTA
>JABASF010002380.1:0-15076 GCA_019776145.1 Harlomillsia oculata
GTTGTAAATTATGTTGTAAATTAATAATGCCATATTAATAATAATATAATATTAATATAATAAGGACTAAAGATACAAACGAAACGATATACCAATAATACAATTTGTTATTAAATGTTTTGTACCATTTTACGATATGACGATAGAAACAGTTTAATGTTTATACTTCCAAGAAAGCAGTTGTAAACTGAAAAAGCCGAGCAGGTAGTAGTGAATTTATATGCAAAATCTAATACCCCGAGATCACGACTTAAATGAAACTGTACTAACACAAAGAAGTGACCTGGTCACTAAACCTAAACCAGTGACCGCAGAATGTACGTCTGCAGCACATTTCATATATAGCATGTGAATTTGGTGGATTCGAATGCGGAAACGGTTGCAAAATGGCAGAATGACTACATTTTGAGTGTAATATGCAAATGCACAGTGTTCCTCATGCTACTCATGCAATCATGCAAAAAGTGATAACTCCAAATCAATTTCTCTTATTTATTGGTTATAACTTGCTATATTTTATTACGCAAATGTTGCAATCATTGAACGGTCAACTTAATCGACAGCAAGTTATAGATAAAGTGCAACAATTGTAAATAAATAAAATAGAACAACAGTCTTGATCCAAGGGATTCTTAAGGTTATGAACATAAATAGAAAGGATTTATAAGAAGCTTGTTTTTGTTTAGTTAATTGAGTAAGCAAATCCTCCAACTGGAGCATTGTACGTGAACTGGAATTTCGCTAATGGAGCTGGAGCAATTGTTTTGATGGGGGCTGCGACAATTCTTGGTTGAGCATAGGTCGCAACTGAAGCTGGAGCTGCGACAATTCTAGGCTGTGCATAAGTCGCAATTGGAGCTGAGACAATTCTTGGTTGAGCATAAGTCGCAACTGGAGCTACAATTCTTGGTTGAGCTTTAATTCTGGCGGCATACGGTGCTGAATTCGTTGAAGGAGCAACAGCGACAAGTCTTGGTGTCGATGTTAGAAGTGGTGACGCATAAGCTGGTCTCACAGGCGGTCCTGAAATCACTGGAGACGCATACGGAGTTCGAACAATTGGCGAAGCGACAACGGCCGGTGTTGCAAGTAAACTTGGAGCGGCTGCAACTGGGGCATAATAAGCTGGTTTGATCTGGCTTGCCAAAGCGGCTGGACGAACTATTTGCGGAGTTGCAATGGCTACATTTGGTACATTTTGAATGATTCCAGTTGTAGCAATGGGTCCGGAAGTTTGAACCGCTGGAGCAACACCCGGGGATCTTTGCACTACAGCGTTGAATCCATTGATAGCATCTGCAGTGTATATCACTGTCCGGATTGAACCGTCCGGTTCCACTAAAGAATACTGACCTTTCACAACTCCTCCACTCCGGGATTCGCTGTGTCCATGTTGGTCACCTGTAAGACCATCGTGCACTTGGTATGCAAAGTCGTATTGGGGTGCGGGGTCAAATGGTTCAGCACGCACGGGCTGGGCTGCCACTGCCACTGCTTTATAGGCTGGAACCGCCGCTGCAATTCCAGGGACCGATCTTGTCAAGCCATACGCCGGATTTTGCCCGTAAACGTGTGAAGGAGCATAGGAGATTTGACCGTAGGTGAAACCGAAAATTGCAAGTAGCACGACTACCTTGACAATGTATTAATATAAGCCTTTATTATTACAAATATGCTTAAAACAGATTAAGTGATTCCATTTCTTGCATATTTACTGTGAAGTACAAATAGGTATTTAATATATACTGATTTTACTAAAATTATACCTTCATGACGACTGAAGCACTGACGGATTTTTCCTATGTTCTACATTTACTGAGTAGTCTCTCAGTTGAGCTTCCCTTGTAACAATGAGCACTATGAAATGTATAACGTTCGATTTTTATACCTGCCAATCCCTTGACATACAAAAGATTGAAGAAAGACAAGAAACACAAACAAAGCAATACATTAAGTCACTATTAAAGTTGATGTTGTCGCATGTGATCTGTGATGTGAAAGGGCTCATGTCATGTATTGCAGGGCAAACAAGAGCAAGAATTGCTGCAAGAACAAAAGGCAAGGCACCTTGACCATCGAGTCATTACAAGATCGTTCATCATCACTCATTTATCATCACACACTTCTGGGATATATCTTCTACGTAGTTTTCGCATAATAAACCAGCAATTACTTACCCGACCGGACCAACAAGAAATAAGCTATAAAAGTATGAAATTGTCAATAAATTCATTACACTGTATTATTTTATTAGTACAGGTTCTGGTAATGTGACAATAAAATGACTTAATGAAATGATACTTTAAAAAGAGCTTCAAAAAGTTGTGGTTGTGGCCATAAAGATTCAAAAATTGTACAATATTCCCAAAAATGAGTAAGAAGTATAAAACCAAAAGTCTCATGTACAACATGTTATCTCATCATCATTATCTGGATCTCACGACAGTGTAACACGCAATTAATTGAGAAATCTCACTTGAGCCTTGGGCGACACACACGTTTGAATTGCATTTAAACAGAAAAATGATTGCTCTTTGTGGTAGGGCGTGACATGCAGTTTGCCAGTAGCCGACAACTATGTATGATGGTTGATAAGACACAAGAGTCTAGTCGGTCACAAAGTTGTATGGTAGGCACAAAGGCACCTTTTGAGCGGAATTCATTCATCAGTATGTCCCACGACGGACAAGACCAACTGACCAGCATGATTTTTTACAAGTAAGCTGAGTGCAATAACTAAAAAAACAAGTGATCTACATTTAATTGTCATTCAGTATTCCACACGAGGCGTAGAGGAGCAGACGCTGTTACAAAACCAGTTCATTTAGTCTTTTTAGTTTCCACACAATGAAAGATTGTCATATTATTATATTGTGATGCGAATGAGCTCAATCTCCTAGAAAAACGGTATAGTCAAAAACAATGGTGCGCCAAGGATGACAAAGTGTATCAAAGCATGCGAAAAAAAATCAGGCATTACTCAAAATATGTATTAAGGGTTCTTGGGGTTCTTGTACTTGACTTGAGCTGATTAGGTACAACAATTGTCACAGACGCAATTCGTAATCCATGAAAGGAATGCCATTTTTTTCATCAGTATGACAGTCACAACAAGCAGCGCACATTAATATGGCAAGTTGACAAAACCGATGGAGACAAGTTGACTTCGATTGGTGAAGGGCATGACATGTGTCCGCTAATGATGCACGGTGTGATGCAATTTTTGACATTTATATGTTAATGCGATACCTTATAATTTTTAGATTATTTTTATTTTAGAACTAGCGTTAGCGTAATCCATCGATTATCGGAAAGCAACAAACAACAAAACAAAGCAAAGATTATACTCTTTGAAAACATAGATGCAACTTTATTCATAAAATATGTTCAAAATTATTTGCAGTTAAATAATATTCTTCTCGGCGCCCAACCCATAAAACATTTGCGAATTGTATGCAAAATGGCAAATAAAAATCAAATGCGTTGTTATATGCGTAATTCTGCGTAATAATATTTATCTTCTTGTGGTTCCGTTTGATTCTCACATTTATACTTATTTGTTGGCAGGCTCAAAGACGCACTTTTGCATTGTGCACGACATGAGATGAAAGATGTGTTGGGAGCTGCCGCGTGCTGACTTGTCTCGTTTTGGAGAGAGATGCGCTGAATAGTCAAGGCCAAGTGAGACTATCATCCACACGGCAACTTGTATATTTTACCACTTACCACCTTTGCCAGTTACCACTTTATGTAATCCCATCACCAAATTGCACAAGGAGTCGTAAAACAAGTCCTAATCTTACTTGTGCTTGAATAGAAATTAATGACATGTTATCTATTCAAACTTCAAAAAACCTCAACCCACTGTACTCGTCAAATCAACTGTTTTTTATAACTTATCCAATGTGCTCTATGCCATTTGCAATGTCGGATTATACCTGTCATTCATTCATTCGAGCATGCTTTTCAACTAAGGACTTTTTCCTAGCTCCAGGCACGAAAATGTTTCAATGTCTTGGCAATTTTCAAAGTCACCTGTCTGAAACTTTGTTACGAATGCTTGGCCAACAGAATAATATACGACTCACACATCTCCTTTCGGACAAGAAAAAAAAACTCCACTTTCAATTCCTATTCCTGTGTTACGAAAGTATCGCATTTTTTGATTACGAGATTATTATAGCACCAAAAATTTGAATCTGATGACCAGATCTTACTATTTCATAATCAAAATATTACGATGCCAGAAAATTACGAACGTGCTAACAACTCATGTCATGCTATATACAACAATACAACTCTAGTTTTCCCAAACATTCAATTACTAGATTATCTAACTTACAAATTACAGCAGAAATAAAATAGCACGCAATCAAAATTGAGGAGTTGAGCAAATTGATTATTATTTCAAATTGTGACAAAAGGAACATGCTAACTTGTAAGATTTTACGTTCTCATCGTGTTATAATGTTGGCAAAAAGAATGGATCCCTTTCGAAAATTTGCTCAGAAAATTAGTGTTGTGGAAGGGACATTAATTTTTTTGAACATTTCACGTAATTCCATTACGTGTACGTGGTCTTGGCACGATAACCCTTTTCATCACTGGTGTAAGTCACGGTGATGGTTCGTCCGTCTGGGGCAACGTAAGAATAGGATCCTTCAACCACTTCGTACTGACCGTCAGTTCCGTCTTCCAACTTTCCAGCTCGGAGAGATCCCTTTTGTTCTTGTTTTGTGTTGTCTGAAGTCTCAAAAGCCCAGTTGTATTCACCGTCTCCCTTATTGTCATTTTCGGATTTGAGGATTGTCACATCGCTTTGTGGCGCTGAGGCCGCGATGACGATTATGGACAGAAGAATGATCTGAAATGTTACAATAATAAATAGTTTTAATAGATAAGGCGCAATGAGTTACCGAATTCCGTTATCCACGTCGACAATTCATTCACTATGTCACCTTCGATGGATGCAATATGAAAGTTAATATATGAAGATGCACTTACAAGTTTCATCATCTTTATGATGTACAACTTAGAGAGAAGATGAGTCAAGACAGGGGTCCTTTGCACAATTGAAGACTCTTTTGCGAAGCACGTGGGCCTTAAATACTGACTTGAAAGAAGGCGAGTGGACGACGGGATTTACCTGAAGATGTATGAGTGAATCGTAAGTTATATTATAAGGGAACATCTTCATTTTTCCATACACTCTTCTTCATCTTCTCTGCTGTAATCTCAGTACAGGGTTTCTCTCTTCCCTTCTTGTGAATTGTTGCGCTTCTTCGTGTCATGTTGGTCCATCAAAGTCATTCTGCTCTCTGCAGTCATGGTTGTCTCATCAAAAAACCAAAGGTATTACATGATAGCCAGAAACTGAAAGTCACAATATTATTTCTGTATTGTAACACATGTGTACCACGGCGGCTCACATGCTATTTACGGAATCTGATCGATGGGTCATGCTCACATTGCAAAAATTGAAGCAAATAAGCATGATATAACCATATAACACATTGGGCATATTTTAACCATCTCGATTCGTGATGTGATCATGAAGAAATCCCGAGCTTGTGGGAAGAAACAACCAAACTTCGTAATCAGGAACCTATATTTCTATATTTGTGAGTGCATCGTGTGCACCTTTTCTTTTTGTCTTTGTTTTGAACACTATTCCAGTGCAAATTAAATTCTGATTCATAGCGGAAAGAAAGCCTCGTCTTTACTGCTTTCATGTCACTTGGCTTACTTCTTTTATGTTATTGAAAACTGTTCGCAAAATCCCAAACAATCTCCCTTGCCATAATTCCAAATAAAGATAATTTTTAGTCTCACTAAAATGACACAATTGACGGCTTTCTCTGAAAAATTGCATAATGCACGTTTCAAACATGAACATGAATGATCATACATATAGAAAAAGTTTCAAATTTTGAGAACAAACATAATCATTACACAATCTATGGTTGCATTACATTTAGTCATTTATCTTCTCGAAAATGTTTTTGCAAAGTGTGATTGTCTGATTGTCGGAGACTGCACAAAACCGGTTACTGTCAAAATTAACACGTGCCTCAACAAAAGTCTGATAACTTTTACAAACGAGAGTTAGAATTACTTCAGTTACTTTTACCATTGTTCAAAATGCAGTTGAAAACGAAGGTCATGCATTTTCATTGTTAAGAACTTTACATTCAATTGTAACTTTGGTTTCAACGAAACAGAAGAAAAGCAGACCCCGCAATTATTAAATGCATATAATAACGCATAATGTTTTTGAACAAGAAGGATGGTTAATGGAAATAAACACAGTAAATGAGTGACTGTCCAAGTGAACCAAATTGCGAAAGTGAAGGGACACAATAGGCACATGTTTTATAAGGATCTCATTGTTTCGAGAAATAGTACAAAATAGACTGGATGGACGATTGGACGGTGTAACAAGGATCGTCTTCAATTTGCATCTTCTCTAGTACGTTACAAACAGGAGTGTCTTTCTAAATAGCAAACAAGTTATGAAGCACGCAAGTTTGCAAAGCTTTAACAGTAGAGATTTGAGTTTTGCTTGTTTTCGGACTCATGGATTTGAGATGGAAAGGATGAGATAACCAGTTTACAAGCAGTTGAGTTACCACTTTAGGATGTAACACATCGCTTCATCTTTAAAAGAATTTTTAAATGTTGTCATGTGCCAAAAGTCAACAATGCCAAACCAATTGAAGGAGTGGACAACAATCAAAATACAAGTCGCAACTGGCAAACTCTCAAGACAGACGAATTGAACCTTACAATCTCAGACATTACTCGACGGTTTACAAGTATACTATATTTGTGTGTATTGACGAAGTGCATTTAAGTGTCTTGGAAGATGTGTCGTGTGCGTGTCAAGGCATAACACAAGAGGAAAATGAGGTCAGGATGAGAACTTTGTGGTTAATCAACTCAACTACTTTAATCACTATACTTTACTTCTTTTGCCGAGAAAGTGAAGGGTACTCATATAGCATTACGTACAAGTCGCATACAATAAAAGAGAAGTCCCATTTAAAGTACTCGCCATTCGCCATGCACTTTTCAGCTTTGCTCCTATTGATCTGAACTGCTCTGCCCTTTAATGTCACTCAGAGAGTGCAACTGGTCACGAGTTCATCAGGCGTACTGCCAACAAATCATTCTAAACAAACGATTCTTAATCACTTACCTTTACCTAATGTAACATTTCGATTAAACTGTGCTACTAATGTCATTTAAATTCACTAATTTACATGTTCTACACGTTCTATACGTAATATAATGATAATCAATGTGGTTAATTTGTCCNCATTTAAATTCACTAATTTACATGTTCTACACGTTCTATACGTAAAATAATGATAATCAATGTGGTTAATTTGTCCATTGTCCACCGTGTAAATACGTAAATAGTAGAATGACGAATCACATCGGATGGGAATGACGTAAAAAAAGTTAGCTCTGGTTCAAAGTTTTTACTATACATTTGTATGAAAATTAAATATTTTCCAAATCGGAAGTGATTCTCAATAAAAAATGTTGTATCACTTTTTATTATGTTATGTAAACAATAAAAAATCACAATTCACAACATCACAATTAGATTTTTTTTACATGTACTGAGATTCCTTTTTGTTTGCTTTGATATAACGTAATATATGCCATCACAATCCTCAGTAAACATTTATGGTATGACTAGTCAGTGTTGATTGATATGATAAGGACGAGTCTCATCTGCTTCCATTGTTTCATTATGGTACTACGACACCAATACACAACGTTGTCGCCGGTCGTCGTCACCGACCAGCGCCAGAAAAAGAGATAACCCGCTTTTTCTAATTGCGGAGGCAATATGTTTACCTAAGGTATAACTCGTATAACACACCTGTTTGAAATGAGAATTGGACCGTTTGTTTTTTTTTTCATTTACACTCGTTGTGCCTGAGAGTAAAAAAGTCAAAATTCAAATCTCTCGCATTCGACGAACGACGAGGATTCAACCCTTTTCAACTTTCAACCCGTTGTTGAAAAATCCACCGTTAAAAACGCATTGAAAAATGTTTGGTACCCACCGTGTTTCATTACAGGTTGGTCATGCCCATATGTCAATCCTTAGCATTCCCTCCAATCCTTATGAAATCCTCATTGTTTTTTGGTTTTGCCGTTGAGCATAGCTTTACAGTTCCCGATGAGAATCCTTGTATAACCATAACATATGGTAAACAAAGGATTGATGAGTATGAGGAGTGTTGACTCCAATTGTCCGTGGAGGGGCACGTGCCAGGGGAATGCGGACAACATGAGAGACGACTGCCTGGCTCATCCTTCCGGATGCTACGGGTCATACATAGAAAGAACTGGAGATAGTGATAGTTTATAAGAATTATATGTTGCATTGCAGTGTATGCGTCAGTGTGATAAGGGCTACTAAAAAGATACAAGTGTAGATAACATGAAGCGTGCAAAGGGACCAAAAGGCCCCATTTTTTCCAAGGCCTTCTGCCTTGTCTTTTTGGAAAAACGGGGGTGAAGGTAAAACGTGGGTGAAGGTGTGTAGCGGACCACGGTGTCCATATGACGGACACACAGGTGAGTTGATTATTACTTTTGCGTATTTCGTTGTTGCCCTCTTTCGTTTTGAAGGGATGAGCAAAGAGCAAGGGAGAAATGTATTAGAAAATAAAGGACTTGTAACGTAAACGTAACTATACTAGTAAAAGTATAAGTACTGGCTTTGGAAATACTTTGGATTATTCAGACAGGAGCATCTGCCTCGACTGACACACTCATTCTCCAGTAATTACAAGCGTTTTCTCTATTTACGAGCTTGAGACTCGTTTCCGGTCTGACCCTTCATGTAACACTCAAGTGACAACAACCAACAACGTCAACGTCACCTGCGTCTTGGGACTCAATCAGTCTTCATTCGTCGTTGTCGTTGTCTCTGTAGCTGAAACTAATGTTCGTGTGCTTTAGTCTGAAAGCATTACCTTGTGTGGATGAGGATGATCCTATGTACAATGTTGAGCAATACTTTGCAATTACATCAGAAAAATGATAAAATCCTTCTTGAGGTGAGCGACTCTCAGTCCCCGGAGTGAAAAAGTTTATGACATGAGTACTCAGCACACAGCTAGCTCATATCGTCGCAACATTATATTGAAGCTGACAGGGTTTTCAACTATTATTGTGTATTAGCAGCAGTGGTGGTTAATGGCGATGATTCACAATGGATTTTATGTGGTTTAGGACAATTTCATTGTCGAGCTTGAGTCGCCCCAAATCCCTTAATTTGAGTGGGCGACAGTGCATGGAAAAGTGCGGTGCCCATATAGGCTATAATGCAATTCCGACCTTTTGTTGAAAAAAGGTAAGCTTCCTGCAAGAGATTGAATGACAGAAGAAGCTACCATGATTTATCGGTGCGCGAAAGCTCATCGGAGGAAAGCACAATATTGGTCAAATGTTGTGAAATATTTAGCATGGCATTACACATGCATTTTGTACTAGCGGGTGGAAATCGATTAGATTGAAAAGAGCTTTCAGACCCTCAGCTCAACGCCCCTACTTCCACCTTCAAGACTTAATTGAAACCTCTCTAATGGACGTTTTGCCGCAACTGCCTTCCAAACTCATGAAAAAAGTCTTGTGTCAACTAATGGGCAACCCGCACAGGTACATCACCAGGTTCCCAATTCATTAATTAGCTTTCCAGAACTTGCTGTCCTCGTATACAGTCCTTTTTCATATTTATACGTTCTTGTCCTAAATGCCAAATCAAACTGGGAAAAGCTGAATAAAGAATTTTACAGTTCTTTGAATCATTTGGTTTGCAATTTTATGACAGGGCTGAAATTAAAGTTTGTCCGATAGAACAATATAGAAATGGCTCGGTGAGGAAAGAACATTTCAGATTTTCATTCGATGCTGCCTGATGTCGCTATTAATGTCTTTATTATTGCATTTATATGCAGAGTTGCAGAGACAAAGCTTATATAATAGACGAGGGTTTCGGAATCTACGGCTAACAATAACAACGCTCAACTGATTATGATGCTCACCTCATCATTTAACAATAATCAATGCGTTTTTCATTGTTTTCGATATAATGAGCAATGAGAAACTGAAAAGCTGGACAACATCAAAAAACGCAACAGACAACGTAAAAAGTAGAACATTTCAGATTTTCATTCGATGCTGCCTGATGTCGCTATTAATGTCTTTATTATTGCATTTATATGCAGAGTTGCAGAGACAGAGCTTGTATAATAGACGAGGGTTTCGGAATCTACGGCTAACAATAACAACGCTCAACGGATTATGATGCTCACCTAATCATTTAACAATAATCAATGCGTTTTTCATTGTTTTCGATATAATGAGCAATGAGAAACTGAAAAGCTGGGCAACATCAAAAAACGCAACAGACAACGTAAAAACTGAAGGAACGAATGAGCCAGCGTGACAATTGACAGTAAGACAGGTATTCTGTATTAGACGAGAAAAGCATCATAGAGGCTAAACTGAGTTTTTTGGGTCTCGTGTCAATGGGTAAATATCCAGGAAAAGACCATAAAAAGTTGATAGGGGAATCACGGGGAAAACGGTCTTTGCAAAATTAATGAAGGAGCGCTTAGGGGAAAAAACGCTTGAGCTTAAGGTATGCTGTGACGATGACAGACAAGGATTATTTGTTCCTGGCTTGCTTGGAGAAGAAGGCTTTCGTGATTGAATTCCCGAACGAGAACGAGAGTTTGCAGACTGTTTGAACAATTCAGTATTCAGTTCTATCGACTGCAAAAAGGAAAGAAATACGCGCGTTTACAGGAGCAAGCAAGGCAGCTTTGCTTACTTGCTTTTTCCTTTTTCCCTTGTCACACATCCGAAAAGGGGAACCGACCAAAAAGCAATAGGAACTAATAGCTCTACTTGCTACTTGGATAGTAAAGCTTGCATCGCATCGGCACAAAACCACCGACACACTCATCCTTAAACTCTTTTCTCATGCTTTTTTTCCTCCCTCAAGCAAACAAAAATGGGTTGCACTATTTATTCAAGACTTCACTTGTCACAAAACGGAGAAAGACAGCAGCGGACTTTCCATATTGATTCATATACTACTCACTTGTACTGTACTGATATACGAGTACTACATTGCTTACATTCAGAACACGTAAGAAGGGACACCCTCTGCCACTTCGGGGAGTGTCCCAGCTCCCGACCAATATTTGTCCGAATTGTCACCCGGGACAAGTGTGTACTCTGCTTCTACGTACTACAAAACCAAACTTCATTTCTTCATTACTATCTTTTCAACTCGTCTCAAAGGCGGGTCTTATATTTGCTGATGGACAAGAGAGATTTGAGTCCTTCTCCACTTCATGCCTACGCTTTCCTTCAACATTTCTTATGACACGGCATTTTTAATGCTTCAACTCATAACATTTCTTCGCTTTTCTCTTGTACTCCATGCCCTACATTTCATTATCGGACGTCCCAACCATTTGTTTTCACTACTTTTCACTTTGAACCTCGATACTTTATCAGAAACCTGAATTCACCGTATAAGACTTGCGTAATTTAAATCTTTAAAATCCCTGCATTGCATTGCAGACAATAAGGAAAAGGATGCATGAAACGAGAACTTCATTTCCTCCTGTTGGTGTTTGCCTGCATCCTTTCCACTACTTGAACTTTAAATCTGGTCCTGGAAATCTTGGAGATAACAAATCACGCCATATGCTCAAAATCTCAAGCCTATCCATGCTGCAGTCTGAACCCATTGACCACTACTTGGAAAGTTAGAAGAACCTTTTTTCAACACAAGGCAGCCGCTACAACAACACAACAAGCAATCCTTTTAATGACACGCTACGGATATATTTTGACTGGGACAACGTACACGATGCTGAGTAACGTAAGCGTAATCACTGTGTGAATTTAAATCAAGGTTTACATCTGTTCTTGCCAAATGTTGTTTTTCTCACTATGCTCCCAATCACAGCATGTCTCGCGTCCGTGTCTTGCCTTTCATTGTCAAGTGCAGTGAGTCACTGAGAGCTTGTAATTTTAAAACGCTCGCGTTTCATAATCATTTCCAACTAAAACTGAAGTTGTAATGATGATTTTTTTCCAACGAAGAAGCAACTTGCTTCATAATATACTTTAATAAAGGAATTTTCAAAATCTTGACAGATTCTTTGTTTAAAAAAATGTATCCTCGGAACGTCAGACTGTTTATACTATATACGATTCTTCAGGTTGCATGCAAGATTTTCCTTGGCATTTTATGCTTTGGCTTTGGCTCATTATATGCCCGTAGGAAAGGTGATTTAGAACTTGGGTGCTTCTGTTTACTATGACCACTGAGAGATAGAACCTAAAATTCCCACCGCTTCTTTAGTTGATCACGAACATACGATTCTAAAAGGATGATTGTTGTTCTTTTTGAGATGACGATGACGGAAAAGGTAAATGACCAAAGGGTATAAAATAGTAAAAGGTGTATCCAGAAAAATGAGCAATAAGGGATGAACAAACGTTAAACATCAGGAAGGTTTCACAACGCCCCATGAACTCAATGTGCAGTGCAATGTGTAACAGCTTGTGACCCAAGAAGTGTAAAAAAGTGCAGATTGTGCATTTGGCCACAACACCCGGCGCCCGGTATCATGTGGCTGCTGCTGCACAAGAGACGAGTCAGAATTGCTTCTGTCCACTCACAATACGCACTCGTTCCAAGTTTATAAATCAGGTTTTGTGTGTGTACCTTGGTCAATTTTTTTTGTTTCATGCTGCCTTGCCGTGTATATGTGGAAATCAAAGCGGGCTACCCTGTTGTGTGTCCAGGTGGCAAAAAAGACTAATCGCACATAGTAATCATCTTTTACTATCTCAAGCACACAAATGCACACAAAACCAAAGGCAAACGTGGCAGTTGGGTCGCGTCATATTGACTATTACATATTCGCCAATCATTCCGATACTCAATAAGACCTTATGGCTTATGGGTCTTTTGGCTGTCCGCACAATTCCAATCATAGATTGCATATAAACGCCAGGTACGCGCCAAGAAGATAAAGAAAAATGTCGGAGTTTGCTTCGTTTGCCCACACACCTGCCGTGGAGAGCATCCTTGTCTCCGAACAAACAAAGGTGGAGGATAAATATCCTAACTTTCCTAACTTCGAACCGCTTGCCACTTTGCATTTGAGGAATTTTTTGACACACGCCGCCTTTTGGGTCTCTTTTTCTTGAAGGGTCAAAAGGGCTCAAAATGCCGTCATCACCGAAGCAGGTGTGGAGAAGGACTCGCATAAACCGAAAATGAGCTCAGCCCTTAAAAAGAGTTTCTAGCATCTTAAATGGAATTTCAATTCTGTCTACTAGTATCTTTTATGAAACAAAGGTATCTTGTGGTATTTCCTAACTTCCTTATATCCCTAGTAGCATTGTCTTTTTTCAGACTTGTCCAATCTTAAAATGGGCCCTTAACCTACGGACTTTCAAGTACCCCCTTCAGTTTGAGGATTCGAATGGAACCTTTCTTATAAAACGACGCGCGTGGTGCATACGAAATGACCAGAATGAGAGATGCCTGCCATGCCACATTAGAATTTGTAATTTTGCATTTCTCTTTGAATTGAAAGATGATAAATGTGTAAAAATTTAGTATTCCCTTGTGAGACACCGCGTGTGGGTGCAATGTAGTAAAAATGTATCAGGAAAAGAATCGTTTTTGACTGGTTTGTGGAAGAAGGGAAACAGCACGTAAAATAGTAACGGAGCGTCCGCGTCCGGTTGGGCACGCGTCACCTATTAAAATTTTGATACAGTCCGTTGAGCCTTGTTGTTCCGAGAGCAGCTTTTTTGTTTTGCTTTTCCCGACTGCTGACTCTTCTTCTTGACACTATCAACTATTTTTTTGTCCTCCTGTTGTTTGAAGGGGAAGCCAAAGCCAAGCGAGTCAGAGAAACAAGAAACACTCCAACACTGTGACTACGAGTTTTTCGCTGCTGCTACTCCTTCGCATCATTAGTCAGAGGAGCAGTTGCACGAGCCAGCCACACGAACGAACCCTAATAGTAAAATGGTATATCATATTATGTGAGTACCTTCCATTGTCCGTACAGGAGTACCTTTTACCACCTACGGCTTTTTATACAGAGATACTATTACACATACAACAACATTGGATTCATTATTGCACGAGGGTCTTCTTCCTTCTCAATGTTGATGTACCTATATTTATTACCTGACGTGACGGGCATTGGCTTTTACGAAGATCTACTCCAGGCAACTGAGGAAAGGTGCATCCAAAACACCTTGAGAACCTTGCGCAAGGTTTGAAATGACTCAACGTTCTTCTATTGTCTTTCACTGGGAAGAAACGGGATTAAAAACTTAACAAGTTTTAATGAAAAAAGCCTTTCCACGACAGACGACATGACATACTTTCTTTTATTGTTTTAGTAGTACAGGATCATTTAGTCATCGTCCAAATTATTACACTAAGGTACACAAACTAAATGTTTAGCCCAATATGTCTTTTACCAAACAAATGGAGTTGCAAACTGCAGATATAAATGTACATTTTGCCGTTTTTGTATGCTGAAATTGTTTGCATTGCACCTTTGGCACATGATACTATTTGCAATTTTGTACTCTGTACTATTATTGTGTATTGTTCTCAAGCAAACAACTCGATACTTTTCGTTTCATCCTGATTTTACAATGTTACAATTCATTGCAGTTTGTTTTTACTTGTGTGTCGTGTCACGTGTGTTTGTCAAGTTATTACGGTTTCTTTTCTCGATTGATTTGATGAGAGGAAAAGCAAATGTCCTCGTTTTGCATTTATAAATCTCTTTAACTCTTTGCTTCCATTGAAAAAAGGGTTTACATTAATCAAAATGTCATTTGATGGTATAGTTTTTGAGTTGCAAGTTTCCGAGCTTGGCAAGAATTTTTAAAATGTCCATCAACATAATTATAGCTTATTTGAGAGTTCCAATTAATGTGACCAAGGTTTTTCATCGCTTTGCTTTTCAATTGTTTCCTTTAAACA
>JABASF010002381.1:0-15071 GCA_019776145.1 Harlomillsia oculata
TCAAACGATTATTTACCATTTGTAGGATGAAGAGCGACTAAGAGAAGATCGTAAAAAGGCAAAAAAGAATCGTGATAAATACGTTGGTATTGGATCGGATCGAATGTTGAGTTCTCGGTGGAACGACGACTACGGTGGTAGCAGTGGTGGTGGAGGGGGTGGTGATAATGATTTCGGGTACGTAAAAAGTATGGTTTATTGGTGCTGGTACTTTTGTTTTAACTAACAATGCTATGCTTTCTTTGAATGATTCTAATAGTTCGTTAAAATATAGAGATTTTGATGAAATGAAATCGAAAAAACCCTACAGCGATTCCGATGGAGATTTTAATTTTAAAAGCAATAGAAGCAATCATACTACTGGCAACTCATACAGTTTTACCAACAGTAGTAGTACTAACAGGTAACAATTACCATTTGTATTAATAGGAACTGTAAAACTTTACGATGGGATACCGATTAACAAAAGATACTTTATTGCAGCTTCAAGAAACCCGCACCGCCAACACCTCCAAATGAAGCGGAAGACGACTTTGATCCAAGAGCTGGAGAAGCAAAAACTGATTTCGGCGACTTCACAAGTGCAAGTACAAGTGCAACTGTCAAGTCAACCGTTGATAAGCCAATTGCAGCGGTGAAACCTGCTCAAAACCTAACTGCTTTTTCTCCTCCTAAGACTGAGTTTGCAGATTTTCAGTCTGCATTTGGTAACTCAGTTGAACCGGAAGCAACTTCTGCAACTACTAAATCTGAACCAGCAGACGATTTGTTAGGTCTTAGTTTTGACATTGGGACAACTTCGCCGAATCCGATGTCATTCTTTGGTGCTACTTCTACGTTTGGAGGAGCTGATACAAACTTGCTAATGGGAGGCTTGTCCACTGGACAAGCACACGCACAACCTGCAAGTTTTGGAGGATTTTCCAGTGGTCCAGCTTCTTTACCATTTCCTCCAAATGCTGGAGTTGGATTGAACCAGATGGTGCAGGCACCTCCTCCGGTCCAAAACCACTTTATGTCTTCGCAGTCGCCGATGCTAACTCCAATTTTGCAACCAAACCAAATGCACAGTAGTTCAACTCAACCAAATTCGTCTGCTTCCAATAACATTAACAATAATGCAGCTCCGCCTAATTTGAAGGTAAAATAATGGTATTCTATTGTTAATACAAATTGTTTCGTTCGTTCAATGAGTACAAGAAATGCTATTTTATTTTTTCTAGGGTACGACCTGGTCAGATTTGAATATTTCAGCTGATTCCCTCAACTTGAGTCGTAATACCAAATCCGGTTCTACAACACAGAAGACAACTATTAATCAGATGCTGATGAACTCACCTACTAAGGCTGGTGGAGCTCCAAATTCATTGAATAATTTTGGATTCCCTTGACGCAAATACGGATGCAATATTTTTCGCATGCTTCTAACTTCACGAAACGATTTGAATCAATGGTGAAAACTTCTGTCTGATTACACTGCTCAACTGAGATGTCGTCTATCGTCTTAAAAACGTAACACTGAGTGCCTTCTATTTCCACTACACTATACTATAAGTATAATAACTATCTCGTAGGACTTTTCTATTTGCTATCCAATTTGTAGTAACTGTAGACAGTAGATGAAGTTCACGGTTTCGTGTTTCATTCAAATCATTAGGTATTATTCGTTCTAACTGTAAAAGAAGTATTAGATACGTACAATCAAACGTTCGAACTGGAACAGTTTAATGACACCATCAAGGAGGTCATTTAACTGCTATATGGACCTTATTCACAAATTGCTGCAATAATCAAAGTCAGTGTCCATCGTTCCGAATCATGTCCAATAATAGTCAAATTGTATGTGCATCTGCCAAAGGAATTTATATACCTGTTAATTATCGTAGCATGTCCTGTAGTTGGGAACTAAGCAGTGTTCAAATTCATTAGCGAAAAATTTATAGAATAATAATTTTGGTGTTTAAATAATTTGTGGTTAACGAATGAAGTTTTGAAGATATGTAACAATTAACAATGCAGCTCGTAGTAGTTCAGCATTTCTAGACTCATCATGATAAACGGTAGGCTATTACTTGTGCAATGAATTTATTTTGAATCAGACCAAAAATACGTGTGGACAGTCGACAGTGGACAACCCGTAGATCGCATGCGTTAAACGTTTAGTTTTGTATTACAGTTATAACTTTCACAGTGGTATTTTAACTATGATGTAGTATTATGCGGCAGAGTACTAACAGAGAAGAGAATGAGATATTGGGTTCTGAAATGGTTTATGATGTGAAGTATGGAAAGGGGATTACTAGATGGGATTCTTATTCATACAGCCTACAGAGCAATATAGTAGTTTCTAATTTTCTGAGTTGGAAGAATAATAATAATTAATAATGTATTATTAACTGTAACAGTGCGCAGTCCAAAACTTTATCTATTCCAAAGTTAAAGCCAAGGGGATCATAAGTTAGAAATAATGGTGTGGGGTTAACTGATAAAATACTTTAATAGATGATTTATTATACTTCTACGTAAACACAAAGCAGCTGAAGATTGTTTCAGTGGAATGAATTTCTTCGCTATTCTGGAAACTACAATAAAGATCACAGTGCGTTCAAATATAGATGCGTTGTTGAAAAATCTTAATTTTTTAGCATTATTCATGTATTATAAGCATTATATGGTCATTCTGTCACCAAAATCATAACTTACTGTGCAGTATTAAACTATTTCTACTGGCTAGTATGCTAACAATAAGTTGGTATGTTTAAACAAAACTTTAGAAAACTAAGTTCATCCAAAAGGTCACGTTCGTGCCTCGACTTGAACACAAGCACGCTTACACAGTGATATAAAAAGCAAATCATTATTAATTTAGCACAAAACGGAGAATAATGAGCTGCGCGTTTGAGAAAGTTGACAGTTGACCTGTGCTTTTGCAAGGAATTCATAATAATATAATATAGTATTATGTAATAATATAGTAATTGAGCTAACTGAGCATAAGATTTTCGAGATTTTTCTGCAAAATTGTTTTCTTTACAGCGTTAAACACAACACGAATGTTTTCTGTATCTACAGCGGTCGTAAAATGGTAGAAAAGTTGCGTGCTTTCGTGCCTTCGAAGACTCAGGAATAGGTTAAGAATGAATCGTTGTACGGCTTCCAAGGAAGTATCATCTCCTTTGAAAGTAGGAAAATATTCGGAAATCCGTGTACCGCGATTGATCTAGAACGTATAGATTACACGATTACACTAATACGTTTAACATTTTGATATAACACTGAATTAGTGCAATATCGTGCACGTGCAGAACCAATTCTTACCTTAGACTGTAAAAGGTCTGATTTGTTCAGAAAAAGAATGATTGAAACTTGTGAAAAAATTCGATTATTGACAATTGCGTCAAAAATTGTACGAGCCTCTTCTAGCCGATTTGTAGATCTGTCCTCCAGAAGCACCTGGTCAAACTCTGACGATGCTACAAGGAATAAAATGGACGTAATGGAATCGAAGCACTGCAGCCATTTGGCACGTTGCGACCTTTGCCCTCCAACATCAATAAAGTGAAACGGAACTCCGTTAATAGGTATGGTTAGCTCATAAATTCCTTTTGTAGCTCGGCGAGCATATAGCATGTCACCATTCGATGGTACCCAATCCTAAAATGAAACGAAACCAATCATATCCACCGTCAAATGTCTTGCCACACTATAAAACCTATAAAATCGTGTATCCTTTCAACATACTTTGGCAGAGATGCGATCCAAATTTTCAAAAAAGTATTCCACAGCGTCCGAAATTTGAAAAAGTGATCTTTCTGCGAACACTGAACGAATAGCAAAGTCGCTCCAGCATGCATGCAATGACGGAACAAATTTTAGAAACGTCCATTGGTCCACAAATCCGGGAACAAAGTCCAGAAGAATGTCACCGTGTAAGCTATTATTCGGATTTTCCCATGGAATTCCCAATTTTCGAACTGCATCAACCAGGACACGCATGCCTAAAAAGGAACACACCTAATATTTAATAACTCTATAGGTGATAAGTGTGCGAAGTGCAAATGTTAAATAACGGAAATCAAAAGCATCAGAACATTTCTTACTATCAATGGTAAGAAAAAATAATGTATTATACCAGGACTCAGGACTACTTACAAACGATAAAAGAAATGAAACGTATATACAAAGACGGCCTGAGACTAACTGTCCTAAAAACGTGTTCTATATCTATATTTTTATACATGATTACCTTTCATCATCTTCCTTTCTTAGCTGTTAACACGAGTTCAATAAGAAAGACATAAATTCAAGAAGAGTATAGTATAGTATAGTATTATACTTATATTGTTATATTACGATAACTCCCAAAAGCCATTAATAATTTTATAGGCACAATATTTAATCGTGAAACGTACCTTGAATGCAATTAAGGTAAATGATATGCTGAAAATCACGCACTGCATCCTGATCGAATCCCAGTCCATGAATAATTCGCATTTGTTTGAGGAATGTGGACTTGCCACTTTCTCCAGCCCCCAGTAATAGAACACGAACCTATTCAAGTAACACAGATAAAGAATAAATAAATGAACAAAATTAATTTTTGAAAAGCACCAACTGACCAAAGTACACTTAAATATTATTAAACTTCAAATTAGAACAAGTAATCAAAATTCTGTTCAACGTGTTACTTGTTTCCGGCGATCCTTTCGTTCCTTTTCAATAACTTTGTCAATTCTACGAGACCGTGACCGCTGTTCTAATTCTTCTGGATTAAAGTTGAAACGCCAACAACAACCCCGAAACATAATTGCAATTTTATCCCATGCAAGGGACAAAGTTAACTTTTTCTTGGTCACATCACATTTACTCCTCTACTTCTTTAGTACCACGATCCATTAGGACTGGAACACATTGTGCAAATCAGCTGAAATGCAGGATAACCACAAAACAAAACCACAATAAATTATTAATTATTAATTATTAATAAACATTTGACTTACAGGAAAACACGACTACTTAAAAGGTATGCAACGGTGTAACTACAAATTCTAGAAAACGTCATCAGTCATCAGAATCTTAAAATTAAAATCTTCCCAAATCGTTTAACCAATCCATACAGCTACATGATAATAAAATTAAGATATCTTACTTTAATGGTGAGTCCACTTATTCACTTCATTTCCCAGAAAAAAAAGTATAGGGTCGGGGTCGCACAAGTCACATTTCATTTATCTTGTTCCGTGACTCACTTTGTGACGTCAATGAAGCAGATTGCAATTGCAAATTAATATGAGGAAGGAAAACTTGAAAACTGATGATTTCAGCTATACAACGATTTTATAAATCTTACTAAAAACTGAATCAAAAGGTCACTGGAATGATTTGGAAAAACACACATTAAAACAACACCATGTAAAACTTTCACACACAGCACCTGTACGTACCCGTACCTATGTAAAAAAAAGTTTTTTTGACAAGGATTGTTGCGGATGATGTTCCCAAAAAAGTTGTTGCCTCTAATGTCAGGATTCAAGTGGAAGTGTTAAGCTGTGTGGTTATGTGGCTGGTTCGTACAGCTTAGCTCGAGGCTGCATATAGGATTTCCCCATATAATGTGCTAAATTAATCCCTTTTGAAACCCTGTTTAAAAAGCAATGTCAATTCAGTTGTTGCATTTACGGCTTAATTAAATTTAATGGAAATTGACAACACAAGGTTGCCCCTTTCGTAGTTTGTACTTGACTTTTGATGTGACCTCATGAAGTTCATGTGGTCGGCATAAATGTGTCTTTACTGTCTTATATTTTTGTACAATGCTGGCTAATACTTTTCCCTATCAGCCTCCAGGGTTTATGCAGCCTTTGTGCAGTGTGCATATGGATAGTACACAATCCGCATCCTTTTTGAGATCCTTGGGTTTTTAACATGTGGAAGCTGGAAGCTGGACCAAGTATATCACATCTTAGGGGTAGAAACAAACGCATACGAAAGTATGGGAAAGGAACTCAGTCAGTTTTGCACGTGTAAATGAGAAAATGTGAAAAACATGGATTGAGAAAGCATGAAATGATGAGATTAATGGGGCATTAAAATAAATGAAGTGAAGCATGAAACATGCAACACGTTATGAGTTGAGATTGGTCGGAGTGACAGATGTCAAATGTCACGAGAGGAATCATGATTTGTGGGGGTCAGAGGTTGACAAATACAACATCCCTTGGTGTATAATGCGGAGGACATGCGCACAAGTCGTGCCTCCACGGCACTCCCATTGCAGATCGATGTGATATTCTTGTCCGCTCCCTTATTCATTTGGAACGCGGAGCTTGGGTCGAACGCCCGGAAGTTAGGTTTATTTCTCGTCCCGAGTGACCCTGGGACTTGAGAAGGGGACCATGACATCTTATTGATCAAAGGTCACCGTCCACACACTAGTTTAGACGTGTTTCGTCATGCGACTGTAAATGGTTGTGTCCGTTTTCTTTTTTTGAAAAATTATCTACAATGTGAATCATCACGAAAGAAGAAGTGTGTGCGTTGTCAACATTCTGTTTTGGTTTGACTCGAAGGTCATTTACACCGGATTCGGATTCCGGGAGTTTTGTCGTTTTGTGTGTTCCGATTACAGTTTTCTTCATTATTCGTACCGGACAAAGTAATTTCATCAGCTGTTTTATTGTTTCCAGTGTCGTGAGTCATCATCACTGTCGGATTCTTTTGTTTACTAAGCCACTGAGAGAGCGTACACCAGTAGTTTGGCTTAGATAAAACTCTTTAATCAATTGCAATTGGAAGAGTAAATATTGAAGTGGCTTCGTAACCCACTTGATGATACTAGGCATTAGTAGATGAGCATTTAGCCTTGTGCTGTTGCTGCTGTTCGTTCGTTATCAGTCCAGTGCTCGGTCAGGTCGGTCACATTATTATTCATGTAATTTTTCTTCCTCATTCGTGCCAAACTGTGACCCATTTGCTCATTCGAATCTGAGAGTATTGACAGGCATTTTTTGATTTTTGTATTTCCACGATATTCTTGAGAAGTGATGCAAAAACGAGATTGAAGATTTTTGTAAAGTGCCGATTAAAAGGCGGCGCTTTCTTAATTGTAACTTGAGTGTTTAACTTTTACAAGTTAAACAATTTCCAATTTCAATATGCAAAGTGGTCATCCAAGCGGGATTTGGGGCGGGGCCGGAACCCCGCCTTGGTTAGCAAGATTCTTCCACCGATTTCCTCACATCAATGTCACAGGTTAGAGATTAAACAAAGCGGTTTGCTAATTTTTCAAAAGTTGGGTTCTGGGTTGTTTATTGAATGGTTATGTGATTCAAAAGGTCATCGAGTCAATTCTACCTTTGACTGGAGAAACGACGTTTACTTGGAGTCTTTGGGCATATTAGCATCTTTTCCAGCTCTTTTGCTCATTCTCTTCCTGGTCATTTTGTTGTTGTACCTTTTGACCCGTTGTTGTGACCGACATGCTAAAAGAGACAGACCTATGTTATGTCTGAAAGTTCTTTTAGCTCTACTGGGTCTAGCTTCATGGTAAGTATAAGTAATAACGTAATAAGTAATCATTATGATTATCAAGTAATTACATTATTTATTTGGTATCCTAATTTGAAAAAGCCTTGAAGTTTAACTAATCTTTGGCTGGTTATGTCCTTTACAGTGGTTCCATAGGACTGGGTCTGTACGGAAACGATGACTTCCATAATGGGATACTAACTTTTGTTAAATCCCTTCATAATATTCAGCAGTACTTTCATTTCATTACCAATCAGGTAAAGTAGTTTTTGCTTGAGTAACTCATGTCTCCTAATGTGAAGTCGTATGTATTATGCAATAAGCTATCTTTTATGTGTCTTTGCAGTCAAATGATGCTCAGAATTCTATAAACAACGGTGTGTTTATTTATATGTCACGACTCGGAAGCGTGTTCGAGAGACCGCTGGTATGAGAATGGCCTTCTAATTCTTTTGTCATCTATTTCGTATTGTGATTTTGTGATAGCCGTAGCCGTTTGGCTTAGCGTTTGCGTAAATAAAAAATAACTGACTCACTTTGTTTCTGAAGGGAAATGAGTCAGCTCACACAGAGCTTTTAGCTCAAATGACCTACATGGATCGAAACGTGACTCGGACGCTGGAAGATGCTAGAGCATTAGGAAACATGTTTAAGGCGCCAATGGCAGCTTCGCCGCATTCCACTGTCCAACTAATTGAAGGCATTCGGTAATTAGCAAGATTACGTTGCACAAAACAGTATTTTTTTTTACTGTCAAACCTCTTTACAGCGTTTTGCGTTGTGTTTGCAATTCTACTGTTTCCTTTCTGCTGAGCTAAGGTGAAACAAAGTATATGAAGAATTTGTTTTGTTATTTTTACAGATGGCCTACGACGTTGGGACTTCTCATATTGTTTTTGATTTTTTGCGTCGTGTTATTCTATGCAATTGTTCGTCATTCAGCGGTGTTGCTTCATCACGTATGTAGTTTACGTTGTATGATTATTATATCAGAACAGAAGTGTAAAATGAATGTTCTGTAATATTCATGTTGTTCTATATTACAGATTTTCAGTTTTGGGTTTGCTAGCTGTAATTTTAAATTGGTCTTTGGTGTCCCTGTACCTCGTTGGTTCTGTCGTAAGAAACTCAATAAGAACTTTCATGTACATACTTTTTTAAACGTTGAGTTTACTACAAACCAAAATCAATATTATGTTCTAAATAGGCGTTGGCAGACATTTGTGTGAATCCGAACCGAGCAGCAATAGCGGAATTGAGTCATAGAGGCGTGCCGAGAGACATTTCGGAGTTTTATCTCAATTGCAATCCCCTGAAACCCGAACTGGACCCCTTCAAAGATTTGATTCTTTCGAGTCAAAGATCACTTGAAAATGCTCAGCACACACTTCGTGTCATCAACTCCATGGCCGGAAATTTTTACAGTTCCAGTGATGTAAGTACATTTTTTATCTTCACTTCTTCGATGTTTAATAATTAATCACGCTAAAATGTTTGCATTCGATAATTGTATATGTATAGGTTGATAATATAGTGGACGGCCTATTCAAAGAACTGTACAATGTAGAGGGTTATCTTGGAGAGGTACGAGTGTTCTCTTCATACAAAGAAAGTATCGGACGAATACATAAGAGGAAGTGTAAGTTGGCCATTTTAATGATATAAATTCATTTCAGACGTCATCAAGAGCAGAGTGTCAACCAATTCAAGGCCACTGGATTAAAGGTGTAGAAGGTCTTTGTGGAACGAGTCTACTGGGATTGGCACTTCTACTTCTATCTGCCCTTTTGTCTGCGCTGTTGTTCACTCTTTTGGTAGGGTTTGACTCCCACACTTGGATTTATATTCAGAAAAGGTCAGTTTGTATAATCAGCTTACTGTAGTAGTAGTAGAGTTTGTATTTTTTACTAACTTTTAATTATAAGTGTAAAGACGAATTTTACGCGTATAGGAAGCGTTACTTGGGACAAGAAGAATGTGTCACCTTCCTTCCAGCAAGCTATGATGGGGGCGGGAGCACAGGGCGGGGTCAGCGACGATCAGGAGGCGCGGGGTCAAATTCACCTCATAATTTAGTTGCGCATTGGGACTCCCGGCCCACCCCTCTGTACTCAAATAATTACAATTTGTTCGAAATTGCATTTTGATGCACTTGGCAAATTTCAAATTCTAAAGCTTAATAACTGTCTCATTCTGGCTCTCTCTTTCAACTATTATGTCTTGGCTTTGTCTTTTCTGTTAGCCCTTTCACTGACTAGAGGGTTCCTTCCCCAAACCAACCTTAACCCAACTTCACAACCCTTAAAACGTGGCTGCTTTCAAGTTTCAGTCAGCATTCGAAAGTTAATTTATTACATATATAAATGGAATGGAATATAATTGGCATCTTGAAATCGTGCCTTGTCAAACATCGCTTATTAGTGGTTAGTCCGTACTCCGTACCTAATCAAATGTCCATAGTCCACTAGTGGTGCTACGGTGCAAGTGACAAAGTTTACGATTACGTTACGACCTTTTGAATATTGGAAATGCCACCTTGCTTACCCACGCATCCCACACCTTTATTTGTAGTTCTGGGGTTTGAAATTGAAGGACTTGGATGTGCACTTTCATTGGGATGAAAATGAAATTAATATTTTTTGTATAATGAACTATATCACCATTTTTGGGTGCATTTTGATAAAACTTAGCATGAACTATATGTGGTGTGGGGTATGGTCAGTATGGTGTCCCCATGTTCGTTTTGTTTTCCTGGTGCAGCACTTTAAAGTACTCCATTAATGGAATGACTTTGGGAATACTTTAGTGGTGTAGGGTGTAGACTCTGTAGACACTTAGGAATATTTCGGTGTCAGCTCTTTAATTTATCACATCATATCACATATCCGTGCAATGTCGCGTGTCCCTCAAGTGAACATCAACCCTGAATGTGTTTTTGTGTTTTTTATTTTGCAGTGATAGGTTGTTGAGAGAGTCACGTGTTTGATATTCTAATGACAGACAAATTAATGCTGCGTGTAAGTGATTAATCCATTTTGCATGCCATTAAACAATGCCAAAGATTAAAGCAATTAAACACATGGGTGTTATTCAGACAACAAGGTTCAGAGGTGGCGGTGGGAGAGGGTCCTCAGTCTCTATGTGTGCCTATTCTCTCTCTTTCTTGTGCGTCCGTTTCACACTGAACGCTTTTGTCTCTCTGTCGCAATGTCTGTGTTAGACCTTCCATCGCTCAGAATGTTCAATTTGTGCGTGTTTTTTTATTTTTTAGGAGGAATGGGTATGGTACGGGGGGAAGGGGGGAAGGTTCCATGGGTCACTCCCTCATTGGACCAAACAATGGCCAGTACGCGACTCTGAGCAAGCAGTGCAAGACATTGGAATCCAACGATTTCTACTAGGAAATTTTCAAAGGACTCAAATCTGGAGAAAGAAGTCTCTTTCATTAGGACGTTTTTGTAGATATATAATAATAACAATAATACGAAGCGTCCCTTGCCACTTTTACAGTCTCAGCTATGCCAATGTTTCAAATATAGTCTCTCCATTTATTGAGAGTCAGAGCAACGTGTCAAGTCAAGAAAAGTGTGCCGATGTCAGTGGCAAGGGTTCGCAACACCACCACAAAATCGAGTCTCAATCCGATTGTTGTAGGACTAATAACGACTAATGACCTTATCTATTTAGAATCTAGAATGTACCTTGTTGTTTGTTCATCTTTTTATTCCCAGTGTTTGTTAGAGTTTTGATTTTTTTTCTCACTGATTACGTTTTGTTCACATTAATACTTATACAACTCAAGGATTTGTAATGTAAGATTTTTAGAATTTAAATGTACAACATTATTGTTCGGTTTGTACATAAAAAGCCATGATACGACGAACTTTGAGTACACACTCATTGCATTTATGAACCCTTCAACTTCCTAGCTAAGGTATTAAAGGGTCACAAGTTAACGGCAGTCATTTCGGGGGACAGTTTGTTCCTCAGTTCAATAATAATTTTAATGTACAGTCCTCTAATAATTATTAGTAATTATTGTGTCAGGTATACTCTTTGCAGATAAGTCTAGTCAAGCAAGCAACTCTTTTGTCATTTTTTAGTTTTTTTAGTCATAGCTTCAGTTTGTTACATTATTTCTTAATCCCGTTTAAATACGTAAATAATACATAAGAGTATACTAGAGTAGGTGTAATTTGGTAGCAACGACAATTGCTTCGGTAGCTTTCACTCGGCTCAATTTTTCATTATGAAAAATTGACAATTACCAATTGTACCAATGTCTATTCCTATTTCATATGTAATGTCTAGGATTGTTTCGTTGTTCGTACTATACTGTAATATGTGTTTAGGTATTGGTGATGTTTGTGTAGGTCGCAGTAGCAAAATGAAGTTTCAATAAAAAAAAGCTCTTTTCGTGAATAAAAGGAATCAGTTTCATGTGCCATTCATTCCGCGCGTTATGAAACTTGCAAAATTATCTTATGCTACATTCTCTTTGCCAAGTTTATCAATTGATCGAAAGGTCACTATTACAAATAAAATGAAAATGACTTAGCGGGCGATGATAACATATAAGTGCTTTATTTAATCATTATCTTTATTTAAATCATGATGACAGTTTTTGCGTCTCTTTGTGCAACGATATCGACACGTGGGGCGTGGGTAGAGTGTATGGAAATCCTAACTTTTTAATGATACTGTTTTCCCATATTTTCCCTTCTTTAATTATCATTTATTTGTAGATAGTATAAGCGAGAAGATTTTGCATTCAAACAGCTCATTTGTCATTTGGAAAAAGCAGAAATCACAACCACAAGAGCTTGTGCAAAACGTTGACACTGAAACCATGAAGTCGTTCGCTTCCATTTTGTTTTTTCTCGTATTTGTAGTCGTTTCGCAAAGCTCACCCGTGGACTTGCGCTCTGAAGGAAATTTTCCACCGGAAGTGAAAGCTCCTTATGATGAAATCCGATTTTATTTTTTTACTAGGTAATTCTTAGCATTGAAGCGAGTTCAAATTCCTTATAAATTACCAAATTGATGTTTCGATTCAATCTTCAGGTTGGTACAACATCGACAAATCTTGATTGGCGACACTGCCGGATTGATCGAAGCTGGGTTCGATGCAAGTAAAAATATAAAAATCCTTATTCATGGATTTACTAGTCATATGAATGATTCCCTTCAGACGTCTGGATTCATGAAACCAACAATGGAAGGTTGTTAAGCATTTCTCGAATCAAATCCTTTTAGTGCTATTAACCAGAAAATTCTTTAAGCTTTTCCTAATGATTACACTTTTTAAAGCGTATCTTCGTATGGAAGACATTCAAGTTGTCTGTGTTGATTGGAGAACTTTGGCTGCCGCACCTTGGTACGAAAGTGCTGCTCAGTATACGCGCCTAGTGGGAGACAAAACCGCAGAATTGATTCAGTTCTTTATAGAGCAAGGTGTCCGAATGGATCAGTTTCATCTGTTAGGTCACAGTCTTGGAGCTCATACTGTTGGATTTGCTGGAGCAAGAATGAATGGACAAATTCCAAGAATTACCGGTTTGGATCCTGCTCTCCCCCTTTTTGGCCAGGTATGTCAAATGTCAACCTTGAAATGCAGTATAAACGACTTATAATCTGAAACGGACTATATGAAATTTGGATGATGGACATAACTAAATAAAGTACATTAATGAACTTGCTTTAAATGTATACTTTAGGTGAGCGACGACGGTCGTCTTGATCCAACGGACGCTCAGTTTGTTGATGTAATGCATACAAACGGAGGAACACTCGGGATGATCGAAGCCAGGGGCCATGCCGACTTTTACCCGAACAATGGTCAACTTCAGCCTGGTTGCGGCGCTGATATTTTTGGTATTATAAGAACAATAATTAATTATAAGAATTTTAAACGTTTGACAGTTTGACTGGTAACCATCAACTCAGTTCTCTTGACGTCTTGACATTATTCTAAAATAGGAACATGTAGTCACGGACGAGTATGGGAGTACATAGTCGAAGGTATTGTCGGTAGCGGTGGATTTTTGAGTTGCAAATGCTCAAGCTACTCCGAGTATCTTTCGGGGCAATGTGACTGTGAAAATGAGAGTAATATTGCTCCAATGGGAAACGCTTGTCCACCAAGGTATTTCAAACAAAAACTATTGTTTTCCCTGATTGCTTGAAATTCATTGCTTATTTGTTTTTGTATAGTGCTCGAGGTACGTATTACTTAAGAACGAATCCTGCCAAACCTTACGACATGGGAACTGCATTACCATAAAATAAACTTCTGCCTTTTGTGTATTCGAGTATATGTATTCAATTTGATTTTCAATCGACAGCATAGTAAACCTTAATATCGAAACCGTCATAAAGACACAGCTAGTTAATTGTACATTTTAATGACTTGATGTCAGTCATGATCCTGTACGCGATTATATCATAACGATTGTTCTTCCTTTTCTGACTCATACCTGGGAATCCTCATACTAGATGTGTTGAGTCAGAATCCAAAAAAAATCATGCGTCCAATCAATATTCCGAACTTATGGCGATAAATTGATAACAGTAACTTATTGCATTAACACGTCAAGGATCATAAAACATGGTAATGAAATCAATTGATAGCATGAAGATTACTCAAATAAAACATATACGACTTTCCTAACGCAAATACAGTCTGTTCAAAGCATTGACGAGGTTATTTAGCATTTAAAGTAAATTTGGGTTCAAAACATCGGAAGTTGATTAAAATCTCGCAATAAAATGACCTTGACATTGTGGTTAGGTCTGTGCGTCTGCCTCCTTGGTATGACTGCAGCTTCACCTTACGATCAAATCCGATTCTTCTTATATAAAAAGTAAATCTTCTAGTTTGTTGATTCGTTATTTATATTTTAATTATGGCAAACTCTCAAGTTCTCAACTTATTGAACACTTTGTACATAATATAGTGGGGTTGCAAAGCATGAAGTTTTCGTAGGAAACTTCACTCAATTTGCAGAAACGGACTTTGACATAAACCTTCCTGTAAAGATTTTAGCACATGGATTCACAAGCCACATGGATGACATGGCTCAAGTTTCCGGGTTTATGAAACCGACTGCGGAAGGTACTATACAATTTACTATGATTTATTATAGCTTCAAAATTTATCCGGAAGAGAAAGCAGTACAGGAATAAATGTTTCGTTGAAACTTTAAAGCTTATGTGAGGCTTGGAAATGTCAATGTTATCTGCACTGATTGGCGACCGTTGGCTGCGGCACCTTGGTATGAAACGGCTGCAAAGAACACACGACTAGTGGGTGAAAAAATTTCTCACATGATCCGATTTCTCATGACACGAGGGGTAACGCGAGACAAATTCCATTTACTGGGTCACAGCCTTGGCGGTCATGTCGTTGGATTTGCTGGAGCCTACATGAATGGAACTCTTCCTCGAATCACTGCACTTGATCCTGCTCATCCGTTATTCTTTAGCGTACCTTTAATTACAGTGTTTTTTACTATTATAATCCTATATAAATCACTTTATGATAT
>JABASF010002382.1:0-15069 GCA_019776145.1 Harlomillsia oculata
TTAGCAACAATAGAATGGCGACTTGACGGCTGTCTGGCGACAATAAGTTGATGAAATGATTCTTTTATATTTCTGTTTTGGATTTGGAGGAGTTTTTTGTTTATGCACGCAAATAAATACTCATAATGTCAATTCTCAATTGGTGTTAATATTTAACACCCTATCGAGTGTTAACCTTTGGATGTCCTCTCTGAATGACAGGACTACGTCGGTTGGGTGAAAGTCAACAATTCAATAATCTACATTGATTCAGTATGAGCAAGTTCCTACACGATGACTATGGGTTTTTCCGCAAATATGATAATGATAAGGGAGTTACTACCATAATAAGATAATAGTAAATAAGCCCGCTATGATGAGTAGCTTATAGCTGGAAGAATTGAACGCAATTAATTTTATTAGCAATCATCATGAATTTTATTTTTTTAAACTATATAGTATAATGACCTTAATAGGTATTAATTAGTTTAAAAACGAGTGAATGCGTACGGTGCGGGTCAACCTGTTCGTACAGTATCTCTCGTTGTAAGCGTCAGGATGATCAGAACACGTTGTATTTTCCGTTTTTACAACTGTTCCATATTCCACTAAATTTGAAAGGAGGAGAAACACAGATTCCACAAGGAAAGTATTTTTAAGTATCAGTGTCTTCATTCTCACACAACAATCAAGAAAAGCATATAATCCGATGCACCCGGTTCCACTTCCATCACCTTCAATTTCGACGGTATCCATTGCAAAACGCGCATTTGCTTTAGCACAGTCATTTCCAAAGTTTTCGCATTTATGAGCCGACTTGCTTTCGGAACTATCCATGGCGTCCCAAGAAGCATCAAACTTTGAGCAAGTCTGATAACCGTCAAAAACTAACCGAGAACAGTTTGGAAAATTGAGTACAACTGCTTTAACATCTTCTGGAGAGATTTCGTCTACGAATGCGACTTTAACTACCGAACCTTTAAACTGAGCTGGGACAACGTATACATTCGTACTAGATACATCAATCAATTCAATGGATAAACACTTTATCGGGATCTGACTTGCGAAGGTGTTTAACATGGTCACATTCGCGTTCTTTATGTATGGACATTTTGACGTGGACTCGATAGCTTTCAGGTTATTTTCCGTCAACCCATCTACAACACACGTTTCCTTTGAGGAAGGCATCTCATCGGTTGACTGGTTGCTGTTTGAGCACAACTCACTGTTCGGATCATTTGTGTCCGGTTTAAGCGTTAATACTAATGACACCGTGAGAGCCACTACTAAAACAACAAAAACAACAACAATGGGTATGCACGTTTGTTTACTACATTGACCCTTCCATCTGTGGGTTTCCGGGTTGCATCCGATATTGACCGTCTCTCTTCCTTCATGGGCTGGAGTTTGAATTTGAAGAGAATGTGCACGTTGCATCAACAAAGATCGTTCAGTCGTTTTTGACTCTTCTGCATTCACAGCACTAGGGTCATCATTCTCATCACCCTCACTGGTTAATTTTGCATATTTTGCAACTAATTCGCGAAGCTCCTCTTCTAAATCCTTCAATTGTAAATCTATAGCTGCATCGATGAGGAGTCCTGGACTCGCTTTAGCTTTACCAAGATGCTCGGGCCACTCTTTCAGTATTGTGGTCCATATAGTCAAGGTGTCAATTCCTGGTGTATTGATCAGCTTATCAATATTATTTAGTCTTTCATTAAGTCCTATTCTTATACAAAATGGAATAACTTGGCCATTAAGGATCTTCTGTGTTGACATCAGTTTCGCAGCATCATTAATGAATGTTGCACGATGCGTAGCTGGATATAATGTTATGAAAATGATTGTTAGATTATAAAATAAAACTCACTGTTATTTATTTTCTCGTCACATACCTACCTGAAACGTTCGGAGTTTCTTCGTTGGACGCCATTATAGTACAATTAAAGTACAACGACTATGATTTGATTTTTCTCATGTTGGAGATTGTCGTGGACAGCTTGTGAGTCACGCACTACCAAAAACTAGTTTTTACTTCTTCTGAACGATTTTCCTCAGAGATGAACGTTATTATGATGAATCACAATGAAGAACGAAAAGTACAATCATTATAACCTACATTGGATGAAATATTATCATTATCAGGAATCCCGGCGGAATTCAGACAACATGACGCGGAAGCGTTGACATGTGAAGTGATAAGTGTAATCAAAATAACCCTGAGCTTTCGAGTATTAATCATTATGATATGAAACTTCTGGACGGTTCTGCAAAAACATGTGAATGTGAATGCAAGTTGAGGTTACGGGGCGAATCGAGAACGAAGAACGCCAGAGAACTGGTTTTGGCGTCAAATTCAAACTTGCCTGCTCGAGTCAAAGACCACACACGACGCAGACACGTGACAAAGGGAAAAAGAACGAGAAATCACGCAAGTACCTTCAGTTGGTTCCTGTCCGTGGGAGGAGAAACAAGTCTGGTCCTCTCGTCGTCATTTTGAAGCTTATTCATTGCTACTGTTTTCAATCGATTGTATTTTAATTAGTGAAATATTATTATTTTTGAGGATTCATCACAATTACTGTCTGTTGAAGACTGATTACTACGTACAATGGCTCCAAAGAAAATGGATAAGCGCCAAGACGCCGGGTCGTCAGCTGGGCGTAAAAGAAAAATGAAAAAGGTACTACAATATGTGAATTTGTGTGATTAAAATTTTAAAAACAATGACTTTGTCTATTTACATGTATAGAACATTTCCGAAGGGCTTTGGTATTTTTATGAATCAAGGTGGTTTTGATATCGAAATGTTTACTTTTGATTTCAGATTGTGCCCAAATACAATCAGGAGGATCTGGATAATTTGCGTAAGCAAATCTTCAGTACACAAGTGGTAAGTAAAATATCAAACGATTACTCGTGAAAATGAAAATTATGGAATGATTGTTATTTTGTAATTAAATTACTTTTTTTTAAATGAATGAAATGGTAAACTATTCTGTTCTTTTTAGATTCTGGACAAAGTAATGGCCAACTTTGGGTTCAAGGACCAAAAGAGTCTTCAGAAATCCAACAAAGAATTTTGTCAAGTGGTGGTTGGGCATGGTCCTACTTGGGACAAGAGACGCATTATAATTACGAAGAATAACGCGAAAGAAATTGCATACTGGGGACGTCGTAATCGTACTTGGACGTCAGCAAAAGTGGGTCTTTTGCAAAGAGTTGATTATAGAGCACTCCGGGATGTCTGGGGAGGACTGGAAGATTTATGGGCGGATAACAAGTCATCTTCTGCTAAATCGACGAAAATGTTCGCCCGATATCTTCTCCAGGATGGATTGGCGAATGTAGCCAAGTTGAAGACCTTGAAGATAAGTTGCAATTTGTTGTGCGCTAGTGAAAAGGAGGATCTTGAGAAGCTTCAAGAGAATGTTTGGAGCAAACTAACTCACCTGGAAATCACTTTTGGACATCCGTACAGGGACGGATCAGAGTCCAAATCATACTTGGAGTCGATGTCCACTTTTAAATGGACCTCGCTGGTGTCTCTCAAATTGGACTTTGTGGACAACATAACCCGCTCTCTTCTGTCCCAAAACTTCTTGAACAACATCAGCATTTTAGACATGAATGCCGATGGCTACGAGATTGCAGACGCTGCTTTATGGTCTCAAATGAAACATATTCAGATGCCCAGTTTGACAAAGATGACAACGAGATTGATATCGATGAATCGTGGCACTCATCGGGATTTTCGTGTCTTCTTCGACAAACAGGTTCGACTCACTACCCTTCATCTGAACATGGAGTATTTGCGGAATGAATTCTTTGAAGTCGATGACTCCCAGGATATGAACTACCCTTTGAAGGATCTCCAAATCAAGTTTCGGCGGTGGTTCAGGATCATGGCATCCGCTCAAGGACAACGTCCACAATTTTCTCCAGCACTCTTGTCAAAATTCAAAAATCTGGAATTCTTATCTTTCCGAGGAGCACATAGATTCAATTATCATTCGACATGGCCACCACAAGCTGCGGCAGAAGATGTTATCGACAACTTACCAAGATCTCTCATACATTTAGATTTGGCAAGACTGTGCAGCCGTGTGACACGATTCACCGGACATAATCGTCTGTTGATCCTGAACCAACTTCAGGCACGGGTACATTCGAAGGTCCCTCATATCCAAGAATCTGACATTGACGTGAACCGTTGTACTGCTTGCCTCAATAGTGATTGGATCATCCTCCTGCCTCGGGTACAGATACATGTCGCCTATTGATGCCGTGGTTTGAAACCTCCTTTCTCAGCTGCTGATTTCTCATCAAAACAACATATTCATACGATAGAATATGATTAGAGGTTCATCTCAGCGAAGACGTCACAGCGTCCTTCAAGCCTTCAATACTTTAGTCAATGTTTATTGATTAGATATTACAATTAATTTCCAGACCGAAAATCTCATAACGTAATTCCACAACAATGTTAAAATCAACTTTGATATATAATTTAGTAACACATAATTTGAGCTGTTTTGACTGGCTTACATAGTACCTGTAAAAACTCATGTGTGTGGTACTGGTATTTGCCAACCTCAATTTATTACATCTAGTTCTGAATAGTTTGATCGAGTTTGTACGAGCTATTTTAATTATTAATATGCTGATATAAGCTTGAAAGACTGTTATTTTCTCCCAATGAATTTTATTGATTTATATGAATTTATTTGTATAATAAACATTTTTTCCGCATTTTGTTCTTTGTGTATGTTACTTGCAATTGCGCCCTTGACGCTTCTCTGTAGTTACGACAGTATTCGATAATAGGATGATATCGCTACTCATGTAATTCCTATGTGTCATGTTATGATTATGAGGACGAATAAGTAAACATTTGCATATTATTTCCATGAAACCCCAGCCCATTACGCACTCGTATATCCACATAATGCGTCACGCGTTGTTCACTTTTAATAACAACAAGTGCACACGTCAATCGATATTTGACCTTGGTGACCGTTTCTACCAGTAAAACTGATACGTAGCCATAAAATAACTCCCGAGTGTCCTGTGGTCTGAAGATGATCTTTGAATGCATAAAATTACGTGACATAATCTTTATTTCCATATTTTAGAAAGGAAAGGCGGTAACAATAACATTGTACGGTGCATATTTTGGACACTTTAATTGTTGTGGGATTCATGTAGTATATACATCGGTGATTGCCGTTCCACTGATGAGAACGTTGTTGTTTCGGACACTGACTTTGTTGCGAATGGGGCTCCAGATACGCAAACAAGCTGTTGGCCATTGCAAGTCGCAAGCGTTGTTGTCGAAAAAGAGCTGGTCGTCAGTACCACTGCTGAATACGATGTATCCGCTGTTCCATGCACTTTCTCCCCAGTTGTTTCTCACTGTCACATTCGCATTAGTCATAATAGCCCAATTGTGCCAGTAAGTCAAGATGTTGTTCCCGTAACCCGTTTCCAAGTTCTTGCTCTTGTCCACTCCGAAGTAGTTTCCTTGAAGCAGAATATCTTTTCCCATTAGGTAGACTCCTTGCCCGTTCCATGAACTGTACGGACTAGCCCCAATCACAAACTGGTTGTTTCGAATGTCAATATTTCGGGAGCTGGGTTCTGGTTGGGTGATTGGAAACGCTTGGTCTTCAAAGGAGCAAAAATTAATTCGAACATTGGATCCGTGGATGAGCACTCCGTACGTAGTCGACCTTGGATCTCCTTCCGTTTTGAAGGTGTTTTTCCTCAATTCGATGTTCTCAATTCCTCTATCAAGAACTATCTTCGTCGTAGACAACGGATGAGGCCAGTTCCCTTGTCGAACCACAAATCGCAAGTCTTGGATAACCCAGTGGGAATGTCTGATTCGAAATAAGGGATCTACAACCGGTACAAAGTCGTTGACCGTAGCATTGTTCTCACTGCAAGTACAATTGTTGTCCCAGGAGTTCCAAGGTCCTGTGGCATTCGTGCTGCAATTCAAAGATTGATTCAAGTACCGCAAGTGTGACATGTCAAAGTTCAAATCCTCCAAATTAATGTCGTCCATGTCCAGCAAAGCTCTGCCGTGGAAAGAGGACGTGCAGTTATTGGATCCATTGTTTTGCAATTCTGGAAAAAGTGATTACCAGCTCCCACGTTATCTAAATATCAGTGGTTATGGTTTGATTTTCATAGTATATTATAAATTCGTGAAATTCAATTAATATTATACGTGGAGCATAGAGAATAAGTTCGGATGCGGATCCAAGTCCAAACATAGTGATGGGACTGGATGGCGTTCCACTTGCTCTTGTCTCCAAAGTCCCGGTAATCTTAATCGGAGCGTTCCATATTCGGATTGCATCTCCAGCTCGGGCAGATGACAATGCAATACGGAGCTCTGATTCTGTCTTGACCACAAAGCTCAATGCATCTACCTGTGCCTGGTATAATGAAAATATCAAGAACCCGAACCCGAACCACGTCATTTTGCCCAACTTTGAGCTCACCAAAGACTGACAAACAAACTGATTTAATGTTCATCGTCATCTTCCATCTAAATATATATAGCTCTACTAAAGTCAGTATTATAGGGTTTGTGGTCTTTGTGGTTGCTGCGCTATATGATATGATATTGTACACTTACATTCATACAAAACTATTATATTCAAGTTCAACATTTCCGCACCTGAGTAATTATATAGTTTATTGCTCACAAATTGATTCACGTTTATATTATTTTACGTATACGTCGAATTCCTGTGATTTCTTTCAATGATTTCATACACACTTGAATCATCAGCATTCACAATAACTACAAACTTGGAACACGTTGGACCCCTGTCAGCAGTCAACGTCAAACGCATGCAAAATGTAATGTAATAGCACTAGTTCATTTAACGATTTGCTGCACACGTGCGTTTTTACAAGGTCGATATGTAACATTTCTGGATTCGATTTTCGATGTCCGCCGGTGTTAAGAATCGCATTCGAACGAAATCCAAATCAGTTTCATATTCATTTTTCGAATGTCCATTTTCGAACTTCTGCGTTGTCAAATGAGGAAACGGGGGAAAAGCAGAAAGCGTTTCTTCATCAGCAACAAAGGCAATCAATCATCAATTCATCAACTAATAAAAATGCAACTTGATTGACGGCATTTGTTGACGATTATGTGCATATCTATGAAAAAGGAGCAGAAAAGTTTACATTGATATAGCCGATTTTTCTTTGCATTTGTCTCCAAGCGAAAATGATCTGTGGATTGAAGTGAAGTCCAGAGCCGTTTCCATCAGCATTTAAGAAATTAAACACAGATTTATTATGTTATTTTGTCTAATTGTAGATTGTAGTATAATTTTGGGGCATAGACTGATACTTCCTGATATCATGCATTGTAGGTTTTGTAGGTCAGAACAGTTTGAACATGGAAAACATTAAACTCAACTCATTATACTGGAAAATTCAACTCAAGTACATGTTTTCAGTAGACGCATGGGCTTTTTATTTCTTGGATATCACAATCAATAATTCCATGTCTTATCTTGTAGTAAGTTACTTGAAAGAATTAATATACTTATAATTCACATTAGTTTGATTGAATTTTTGTGGTTTATCAAGGGTCATCGACATATCGACACTTGTTGAGACCTTCAAATGAGAAAACAATCAAACTGACAGAGATGGAAATTAAATACCCATAAAATGTCAAAAGAAGGGCTCCTTGTAAGGCAAGAGGGAGCGGTCCTTGTGGTTCATGCGTTCCCTTGATGCTGACAAGAAATGAGGATGCGTACTGTTTCATTTGATTCCAACGTTCTACAATTCCAGTGTCAAGCAACCAATGAGCTGCCGAATAAAGATATTCTGACATAGTGCCATCCAAAGTATAAACAAGCAACTCAGTTTGAAACTTCTGCTTAACACTGTGACATTTGTCCCGGGTTTCCGCTGGAATATCAAGGAACACTTTTATTTTTTGCTTGCAGTCAAAGAGCCCTGTCGCATGACTGGCGTGCTTTACAATACAGCTAATCTGCATTGTGTGACAAAAATCAGTTTCACTTGATACGGTGTACAGCATGCTTGAAACATTCATAGTCACACCGAATTTTGACAGTTCACCCATGTACTTGTCTCTGTATCCTATTCCTGACACTGACTTCTTGGGGTAATCCACAAACCCAAACCCTTGTGTAAACAATTCCAGAATGGTACTCAAGTCTTCTTCTTTATTGGGGACAATGAGTTTTCCAGTGATGACAGACAAATACGCTGTGTTGAGCACCAAATTCGTGAGTAGGAATATCGACAAGGTTTTACTTTTCGTCCACTGACTGTTGGCAACAAGGGGCAACCCGAGAAAAGACAAAATAAAGTTGACCCCGTATTGAACTCGTTTCGTCACCACCACTAATAACAAAGTCGCTATAAAAATGAGAGTCCAGGTGACATAATCAAAGGGGTTGATAAAGAATTGGATTCCAGTTCCAGGAATTATCGGCTCGTCTCTGCAATAAAAAAAACATGTTTCCGTTTTCTCCACGATTAAACTCATATGTTTATCTATATGAAACACACTGAATCGCGCCGAAATACTAGACAGTTTGATCTCTGTAATGTAACCGGCCCTTAATTCAGACACTGACAAGTTATGATGTTTGCATAGCATGGACTCCAGGGCCATGGTATTATACATCATTCGTAGTTCATCCGTTGTCCACTCTTTGAACGGCCTGTCGTACTTTTTCAAAAAACTGAATCGCGCAATGTCCAAATTATACTGTTCTAGTCCGTCGGCTTCGGGACTGCCCAGCGGACCGTGACCTCCGTAGTTGTACTTTTCATGAAGTTTGGACAGAGTTGGTACGTCCACAAACCCGGAAATTGGTTCCGGGATGAATCGGTCCTTGCATAAATAGCACAAGAAACTGCTTATATTTTCGCCAATATGAAAAAATACAATGGGCCCATTCAGCAGAAACAAATCACTTGGACGCTGGAAGCGTTCCCGGATCCAAGTCCTGGGAAAATTCGTTATGACAAAGTGTACAGAGACATGTGAAATGTTTCTAAAGTGCTTCAACTGATCCTTGATGACAGCTACTTCCTTCACAGGGTTGATATTTATACTTTGGCAAAGTAATATAAAATAGCAGTGCAGTGTTCTTTGTCGAAACGTGCTGGTAATGTTCTGAAATGTCCACAAATGCTGTCGCTTCGACAACTTGTCGGTTTCGTTACTGCTCAGGATAATTTGTACAAATTGTTCCCGATGCATGATTCCAGTTTGCAAAGCATCATGATAGCCCGAACTGGAATTTGAAGATATAATCACCGTACAGTCAAACTGGAGTTGAAGGTTTTGCCTTAAAGTCGATATAATATGTGAATTTGCAAAGGTTATATTGAGAATTAAAATCAAAACTAATCGAAATACAGGCTGTACGTTTATTTGCATTTTTGCAGACGAACCTTTACAGAACTTTCACAAACTTTGTCAGGAACACAACTTGTATGAACAAAACTATACGTTCCTTTGCCTTTTCCAGGCTACCATTAACATGATGGATAATCAAATATTTGTCCAGGACTTTCAATCAATTTAGAGTCTGGATAAGTATAGCTGGGTATTCTTATTCGTTCTATCATTGGAACGCCACTCGAATCATGAGTCGTCAGGTCGACACATATAGTTCAAATATTGTAAAAATGGTCTGAAATATTACTAGCCAACGTTGTCGTCTGTCGCTGAAAATGTCTGTTCATGCAATGGAAAAATATTTTCTGCCGATGTGCCACCAGCGTGACAAGGACACTTCGGAACCCGAAATTGCTAAACTACATACGACAATTTCAATTTTTTTTTCGACCTTGACTTGAATTGCATAACAGAAACCGAAAACTATTATTAAATTCATGGCTAAAATTAAGCCATTCTATTGTTCAATACTCTTTGCTAAAGCGAACGCCGTAGGCGTGAGCAAAGATTTTAGTTTTGAAATTTGAAGAAAGGCAAGGAAAACGCGGTAGTCTTGTTGGAAATCCTCCTCCAATGGAATCATCTCAGAGGAAACCGCACACGACCTTCTCAATTGCCTTTTCGGTGAAATACAATTTATATAAATAAAGAAATAAACTTTCTATTCCCGGGTTACATAAGCAAAGAACGGAGCAATGAAATCATAAGTGAAACAACTTTACTGATTACATGAAGCTTGAATAATCACATTGCTAGTTATTTTAGTCTGGGCTATGCGCGTCAACGTCAAACGGAAATATTCTAAAATTATGCATGTGACTGAGTCACATTTTTCCTCAGACAGTAGATACGGCATGTTCAAGATTATTATTTAAAGCACACATGATTTTTGTCCTTTATTTTAAAACTAATTTTACTTTTAAATGTGATCAAAGCTTTCTAGGATTAGGTTTACTTTTAATTTTCCTCAATGGATTTGCTGTTAGTTACAGATACAGACACTGTAAAACAATTTAATTAAGCTAATTACAGGGTTTCAGTTTCCAAACCACAAACCAAAGTGGTATTTGTCAAGTCATCTTGACGTTAATGGACAATGATTTAGATCAACAGTCATACTAATTAATTTGAGACTTGTCGAGTAATAATTCAGAAGTTTGTGGTTATTAAACTTGCGACGCAGTTAACTCGACATAAAAACAGTTTTTAAAATAATCTGCTTATCTTAATTTTTGACAAGTTATCCTCATGCGAGTGCGTATAAAAGTCACGGCTGTAAAGATAGAATGGTAGAGTCACGATTGAGTTATTAGTTAAAAAATAAAGTTAAAAGTTGAAATTATTAGTAAATATTGTGATGAATTTGGTCGCTCTTTGCAGCGCCATTGCAATCCTCACAGTAGTGTGGCATGCTGGGCCATGCAAAACATGCAAACAACCAAAATCTTCGCACGTGGCGAATGTTTTGTCTGTCGTTGAACAGAGTCCATTACCCGGCCTTTCAAATCAACGTAAAGGCTAAACATTGTCGAATATTAAAATTTATTGAATAGGCTATTTATACATAAATATTTCTATGCTCTTTGATATACTTCTAAAGATTCTTGCAACAGCGACAATGCTCAGCAATGCTATCACAATGACTGGAAGCGTCGTGATGGATATTGCACTGGAGAACTGTATAATAGAAGGTTTAGTTATGCGGCTTGGTACGGTGGTAGGTGTTACTGCTGTTACAAAAACTGAAAATGAGTAATTAAAAATAAATGTAATACTTTTTCGACAATTTACATTCTACATTAAACTGAATTACTTTGTAATTCACAACTTGTGAACGTGCAAATGAATAAAGGAAATGCATTTGACCAGTAACAGTTATGGTCTTTATTTTTAATAACTATTGTTTTCAAAAAGTGTATGAAGGTCGCTTACTACAATTCCAAACGTAAATGTACTATCTCAACCTTGAATATAGTTGCAGGTTGCTATAATAGCGGATAGGCGATGACCAATGGTCACTCATGCAGCGGGTATACCAATGACAATGAACTTTATATTTACTTTATATTTTTTTAATTTCACTAAACAGTGCCGCATTCCAAACAGAATTTAATTACAGTTGCATCCTAATGACAGCTGAGAGGCATACGTTTTACAGATATACGAGAACAACTAATCAACAATGGACCACCTAAACAGACTAAAGTGTATAACTGTTGACGGTGTGCATATACGCACCATCTAAAAGCATGTTAACTAAATTATTCGATGTTTAATAACTAATAAGATCCTGAAATCATTAACCCTATTATAAGAGATACATTGCAAAGTGTTTACTTTAGTCTTTACTTTACATTAGTCGTTAGCGTGTTAGAAGCCAAAGCCAAGTGGGGGTGGCTTAAAATCATTGTACTTTATAAGTTTCTGCTCGAAACTTACACGCGTTGTGGGTTCCAGTGCCTTTCTTACAAAGTCCATGCATTCCTCGGACAACTATAATACCAAAAACAATGTTTTTCATTACAAAACGAAAGCTTCCAAAAAGTATCACAAAAACTGGATTTCCAACGAGGTTTACTTACTACATGGTGCATAGTTGGACGAGTGCTTTCATTCTCAGTGTAGAAGTAGAATCGCGACTCCAAAGTGAAAGTTTCTAGATGAGTCATGAGAGCAAATCCGTGAAACCCGGCCCAGTCTGATATCATCTTTTTATCCTTGTGGGAGGGCAGTAGGGCAAAACCATGCCGAACCGTCAAATGTTTTAGACTCGTCCGTTGAAGAAGACATTTCCTCCGTTCCTCCAATGGAATCATCTCTGAGGAAACCGCACACGCCAACTTCTCAATTGCGTTTTCGGTGGAATAAAGTTCTTGAAAGGGCAACCCAGTGAAAATGAAATCGGCGTACGAAGTCTTCGTGTCGGCATCGGAACACGGTGAGTCACACATGACGGTTACATCCAACTCACTCAACGATGGAAACTGTTGGATAATGTCGAGGAGCTCTGTGATACAACCCATAGTCATCAGTGTCAACGAGGTTACTTGGACACAGTTCCATTTAATTGGAATGCTCAAGCAAACGCCCCGATGGTCCCGGTCACGTTCTAACACGAGGCGTTGTAAGTTGAATGATGACACTGTGACTTGCAATGGAGGATCGGCGAAATTTTCTGGAATCGCTGAGATTTCTCCAGTGAGGAAGTTTGGCACAAGTGGGTGCAAATACATGTCGCGAGCATTGTTATAATCACATTCGATGTTTGCCTCCTTCAAACCTGGCATTTTCTCATCAAAGTCCCCAAGTTTATGGTAATTGAGTGTATACCAGTTGGCAGTAAACGTGGTGAGACGAGGCATGATTGGCCAGCGAGTTGTGCTGATAAGGTCAGCGCTATCAACCGGCGACTTGATTCCTAAATTCTCTATCGAATCACCTATGAAGTTTAAAAGTTCTGTGGCGTCCACAGTTCCCTCGAGATAACGAATTCGTAGGTGAGTGAGTGAAAATTTGGGATTACTGGATTTGCAACGTTCGAGCATTTCTGTGATGCTGTTGGTTTCAGTTTGATCCAAACTGTACTTCCACACACTGAAGCGCGTCAGGTTAGGAAGGCAAATACTGTCGATTGTCGGGAACCATCCTTCAATGTCAAGATGTGTTAAATTCGAAGCAGCTAGACAGACACCCTTGAGAATTATGGACCCCGCCAGTGACATGAATTGTGACCCAACAACTCCCCAATCGTTGAATGTTTTCAGCACGAAAGTTTTCAAGCAGTTCAGTCGGTAATTCAATCTACGTGAATTTCGCAAAACACATTCTCGGGCCGTTCGGTAGAAATCGTCCGTGAACATGTTCGATTCTCCTCTTCTCACGTAGAACTCGTGTGTCGTAAGACAAACATACAGCTCAGTTAAATTCTGGAACATTCTGGGAGAAAGCACGGATGAAATCATAGGCAGAGATCCATCCAACCATTCTAAGTTTGCAGGTAATGACGTCACTGTTTCGTCAATATTAAATGTAGAATGGTATTCCTCTTCAACAAAGTCAGGGTTCAATGGGACGTTAAATATCTCGTGACCAACCACGGGGACAATCAGATCCAAACTATCAATCTCCACATTGTCGAACGCCGTCAGTTTGCGGAGGTGGTCTTTCCACGCAAATCCCAATTTATATCTCCGAATGGGAAACGGGTCCGACAAGCTTGTTTCCACCAAACTCATGTCACACGCGCATTGGACTTCGTCCGTCTCCCGGACTAGAATCTTCATGTATCCCGTCATACATTCGGCTTCAAAACGATGCCGCTGGGAATGAGAAGACACGATGATGGCATTCCAGTTCGGGTTGATATGACGAGCTGCAAGCGTACCCGGCTTGTTCAGATATTCTACAATCTTTCTTATTAACTGTAAAGTCAACAAGTCACCGTATTTTAATCGTCTCTATTACTTTAATCATTCCATTAATACGCGTTTCTGGCTTATGTGTTGTTGTGTACCTCAGCTGTTGAAAGCACCCGGAGACTCAGATTCGGATCCATTTCAAACACGGGAATTTCCTCTGGCAAAGCACAATTCACGTCAGCTGACTCATCATCAATTTGGCCGATACCATCTAAAATCAATCTCAATTCCGTTCGAATTGGCTCAAATTGCGACTCATAGCTCCTGATAAATGTATCCAATTCCTGTTATTTTTAAAATAGTCACTTTTAAAAAAACATTAAAAAGTCTGACATAAATCGTTACACCATCTTATACGTAGTACATCATCTTTTTTACAAAATTATAGAAATGTCAAATAAAACGTTTACCTGTAACAATATAAAATACTTTTTGACGTAAAGACAACAGTGTTGCTTAACACCACAAGTCTTCAAAATGTTCTTGTAAATAATCCGTTTCAAGCTGACACGAATCGGATCGAATAGCGACGCGTACTTTTTCCAAAATCTTGCAAGGTCACTACGAATTCAGAAACAACTTAAGAAAATTAACTACTTTTCGTAAAAAAGGAACACTTTTTTAACAACTATGATGATGAATAATTAAAAAAAACAGTTTCAAAAGAATCTTACATGAATTATACGAAAGACTTTACTTCGATATTCCTCACACGGTGCGGATACTTCCTTGTCGTCACCTTTGTCTATGTCCAAGTCCAAGATCCCGTTCATGTTTCAATGTTATTCACGTTGATGATAAAACAAACAGGACGATTTTCAGTGACGGTAGCAAAAATGGTGACTTGGTCACGAAAATTATATCGACAAATGTCGCAGAGGTGACAGCTGCTTTCCAATCTGAATGAAATGAAATCTTCTGAAGAAGAATCCAAATGAGCTTGAAACGAGTTGCTTACATTGCGCGGATTTGTGCTCACATGGCCATGGCTGAAGCCGAAAAATCACGCACGCTGAAACCGGTTCGGCACATTTCTCCGTTTTTTGCAATTCTCATTCCTGCATAAAATAGGTTTTGAATTTTTGAATTATGTTTAAACAACGTTGAAGTTAGAAACAAAAGTCAACTCACTAATAAAAATAGATAGCTAAATTACCAAGCGCAGTGGAAAAACATTCATATAGG
>JABASF010002383.1:0-15064 GCA_019776145.1 Harlomillsia oculata
ACATCATTTTTGTATATTTTTTACATCGCCATTACGTTGAACTGCGCGAATGAGAAACGAAGCAAAAATCCAAAGTGGTACATTACGTTTGAGCTTTGTGCATAATACAAAGTAATCCGCTTTTAGAAGAGTAAAAGCCTGTTGGGTTGAGATGGGATGAAATGTGTTTGAAGAGACAGTTTGAAAGTAGCATTATTTGAAGATTAGACGTTGTAGCTGGATGAGTAAATAAGGCCTTGGTCATCCATTAACCCTATTAACTCGTATCTATCAGATGCCAGACTGTCTGTTTTCATCTCTCTCTCGTCTCAGTCTCAACTCGTGTCACAGAAATATAAAGAGGGAAGAGGGATCACTTCCAATAGAAGATACCTTAGACACGTCCAGTCACAATCTTGGGCTCTAAGCTTCTTGTCACACTTTTTATCTTACATCGTTGAGAAGGTGACAATGCGCTCAGCACTCGCATCTCATTGACATTCCTTTTACAAATTCTTGTCCAGTGTCTCCAGACGTCTTTCTTTATTGTCACCATAAGGTATTGTGTCCTTTTCAAACTTTAGTACACTTACACTATCAAAATGATGCAATACTTGTAATGCACACGAGTGATCATGATCGAGTGATTCATTTTGACTACACAATAGGACAGTGCATTGGTCTAATCACTTGAGCCTGCGAGAGTCTCCAGTGGCTCAATAAGTGAGATTACCACTTCCAAAGGAGTAATGCGTCATGTTCATCTTCACAACACAATGCACATGGAACGTGGATGTAGAAATGGATCTGTATCTTTTGTGGTGAAACAGGGGATGTGAACGGGCACGGCACGAGCACCCGCAATTCCACGATATTGCTTTTGCCCTCTTACTGGCTCCCTTTTTCGGAACAATTGCTTTGGCACATTAGAGAATCACCTTATTCTCCCTTAGTATAAACTAATTTATTTTAAGCTGATTTATGAATGAGGTTTTCTCCGTTTCGGTTTGAACGCGTGTTTGCTCCTGTCTGTGGGACAAAAGGGACTTTACTTCATACCACAAGAAGGCTTGTGCGTACAAATACACTCCATCTGCGATTAGATGAAGTCGCAAAGGATAAAATATACTTCAGCAAAGGCACTTTTGTGTCTTGATCTTGACTTCAGCTTTTGTGTCACTAGGTTTAAAGCTATACAAAGTCTGCTAAGAATGGAACGTGCTTAGACTTTTGATCCCTTCTTCGAGATGATATCTCACCAATACCGTCGCTGGAACACTGATGTCGAAGCCGCTGCTCGATGTAGTCGGCAGTGTTTTGCTGCTTTTACGCATTGAGTAGTAGTAGTAAATTAGGGAACGTTAGGTATGACGGGTATACTTTTTCGTTTCATTTCTGGCGTGGGAGCACACGTACGGTTGCATTCATTTCCAGGGAACGAAATAAACTTCGAGCACGTCCAGTGGACTTGCTTAAGAGTCACACTTCTTCACTATATATTAACAGCTTGGAAACAAATGTTCCATTTCTTATCTTTCCGTGCGGATCCTTGAACGAAAGCATGCCTGGGCATGGTATCCATATATTTTACCATTTTGACGTTTCGTTGCCTTTGTCCTGTGTTCTGTTAATTACTCACTGGTGAGTAGCGGGCTCTTCAGCCTCATTTCCGTTCCTTGTGGACAACGATGACGATCTTACCAAGATTGAAGATAGTGTGTGATGGTGATGATAATCTGTAAAGAGAAACTGTTGAGGTTTGTTGTGTGCAGACGCTACAAATAAGGCGACATCCTCGATACGATACAACCCTGCTTTCCTATGAATTGACTTTTGGAGCAAGAGATTATACGAGATGCGTCTTTTGTTTCGCTCTGGGTCTGACACTGTTCCAATCATGAATAAATGAGAGAGTGCATTGTCATTCTTTCGGGATACGGGACACAAGTGGACCATACAACACATCCCTCACGATGGGAATTCAGCTACAAAGACGCATTCTGAGAGGATCACGCTTGAACTGAGAGCGTCTTTTGTTTGTTGATCGTGCTCCCTACTTTATCTGTGACTCTGTAAGCCAGAATTAGGTGCTAATCTTCTTGTTGAATGAAGTAGAGTCGCACATTATACAGATGATCATCAGTATCATATTCACATTTTATATCTAACATTTTATAGCAAAATGTTACTACGGAATGACAAAAAATGGATATTGACTCATTATTAACTTGTTCGTTAATAATGTTCCTGCAGCACGAACGATGTAAAATTTGGTTTAGAAAAAGTCAGAAAATGTAAGTAAACATTGCGAGGAGAGGAGTACGTAAGTATTGTATACGTTTTATAAGTATACGTAAGAAATGAGGAAGGATGTGCTCATCATGTGGCAAAGAGTGCAAGGGGCCGTGACTTTGGTCCTGGCAGGTCTTCGAAGCGTGGCAAGTGCTCCGAATATGAGATGTTTAAAGGAATAAAGGATTGAATGCTTTGGGTCCGTTGCACATTGCGGCTCACGCTCAGGTAACAGTGGAAATGATAGTGTGTAAAAGGTGCTCACGATGAGGGTCATTTCGGGCGATGAGCCTCGTGAACTCTCTTTGCTGCAGGCTTCTTTTTATAGCAATCCATGCGGAGACTTGCAACGCCTCGCTACCTCAAACAGAGTCAACCACATTTACAAGAGTTGCAGCTCCTATTAGAACTTCCGGTGTGGCTCAGTCGGACCGGAACACAACCTCACCTGAAACCATAACTCATGAAATGCCATGCTACGCTAACACTATATCCCAAGTCTATTTACGCTATGCTTACGATCATGATGAATAGTAGAAGACGGATGAGGGGTTTAAGCATTCCGTCGCAGTCGCATCACAAGGCACAGAAAATTATTGTCAAAAAGTCAAAGTATTTGCCAAAAATTGTCCATCTGCACTATAGTGCAGGGTTACAAAGAACTAGCTCATTGCATTTCCTTCAGTGGAATGTGAGCAATTACGTGAGGTAAATCCTGTGTCATAGCCCTTTCATAATAGTCATTGCTGATGAGAAAAGGTTAACAAGACGGGTGAGGTGATCATCATGTTTTGTGGTCCTACCTCCAACTGACTCAAAGCTGTTAATGGCCTCATCTTACCTTTTGGCGTTTTTACCTTTCTTTACCTGTTGTTGTAGTGTTAAGACTGACAAGCGAAGCATGATGGGTGGCCGTGTGGCCTGCCAGAGCTTCACTCTGCATTTTTAATTCACACTCATCGCAATCGTGTCGTCATTCATATCAAATGATAGGCCAAATCTTGTGTTTCTCAACTTTGTCGGTACCTCATTTTTGGCAAAATAAAGCCTCAACCTTGTCTTATTTAATTATATTGCAAGTTGATGTGCCTCTGAGGATGAATGTCTTAGGGCAAGGGGTGCCACCCAAGAAAGCGTTGAAATCTTGTTACGGCAAATCCTTTATTGTCATTTTTGACATTGAAAAGGTTTTCGTGCAAAATTTTTGCAAACATAAGGGCACATTTTAGGAAAATTTTAAGCTTGTCATTGTGAGCTGCTGGTGTGCCGGGTGCAGCTTCTTCATCATATACGGTTGAAATGATCACAAAAATATCTTGATGTGATGTTTGTAAGTACGAACGTAAAGGTAACGGCTTCGTTGGGTTGAGACGATCCCTTTGACTCCACTTTTGCGGCTATCTTAACTGCCTTGAAGATGATAAGGAATAAGGCATTGAGACAAGAGGTTTCAAGAGCGAGATAAAAAGTACGTTTGGCTGAGAGACGTCGGAGTCGAAGCAAAGCCGTGTGCCGAATTCACAAAAAGCGCTGAAAGATATTAGAAAGATTCTTAATTAAGCATGGATGGGAATTGTTGAATGGTCCAGAGGTTTAGTGGGTTGATGGGACTTTGCCTAAAGGAGTCTACACCAACGCCTTACTCATGGTATCAAGAAAAAGACTGATTGAGAAATTGCAACGTCTCGTCTAGTCGTGATTTGAATTTGAATGCTTCATAGCCACACTCTACTTAACACGCAACTTTAAAACGATTTTAATTTCTCGATCCTTTGATCAATCATGTATAGCTATAGATTTTCTTTACTATTAAATGTGAAAGTACATAGTGTGAATTTGGTAGACGAAGTCTGAGAAAGGTACAATCAGAAAAGCACAGCATGAAGGTGGAAATGTAAACAAGTCCGGACGTCGAAGTTGAAATCGAAGTCTTGGCACGCGACGACGCGTCGCGACGTGGCAAAAAAGAATAAATTAGACAGGGAAAGGAATTTGTTCAGAAAGCAGCTTTAAAAAAGAGGTGCGAAGAATATAGAATGCACAACAAAGGAGGAAGGCGCCTTCACCCATCGATTTTGAAGGGAAAAGTATGAGAAAACCTGCGAAAAATGTAATAGGAAATTCAGAAATTTGCACTGTCTGGCACTACTGGAATGAGGAAACGAGACGAATGTATATGAGGGAAACGACGGAAAGCTACACGTGCCTGTGCGCTGCAATGTGGTGACTTTAAATACGTCCCGGAAAAACCTTTGGACATATCAAAAGGCGGGAGACAAAACCCAAGTCTAATCAAGTGACTCGGAAGGAAGCGGCTGTGTTAGTACTTTAGCGTCTGCCAATTGTCTTCTTTACTCCGCTTACTATGCGGAAAAGGGCAAAGTCTGAATTTTATACGAAGACAAAGACGTTCTCCAGAGTCGCTTTTGAAAGAGGAAAGGACATAAGACAATATTGCGACCGTTGAGTCATAGTGACATAAAAGTGATAGACGAAATACGAAGCTTGGTGTCATTTGAGGACTTTTACGACGGTGTCATCACACGCAACGAACGCAAAAAGGAAGACACTCGTTCCTTTTCGGGGTCGTAGAATAAGTCAATCTTGTGAACAAGGCCGAGTCTCAAAGTCGTTAAATTGTGAATATTGTGTCTTTTCATGCATCCTTTTTATCTTCTTGCGTCCTCTTCCTTGTACTTTGTCATAAGAAGAGGGCACGAGGTTTGAAGCAAAAAACGTCATTGCGCCTTCATTTCTTCATTAACCCTTTTTTGGGTATGGTACTCTACTATTTTGAAAGAAGGCGGAGGAATAAAATGGGGAAAACGAAATGAAAGCAATTTCCTGCTGATGATGATCGCTGCTAACTGCTTGAGCGACTATCGAAACTGACTACTTCGCGTTCTTCCTTTTAAATTACCTCAATTGATAGAGACGAGCTGAAATCGGGAGAGTCTCCTCGGTAAAGCGGGAGCTATTACATTTGGAGCAAAAAGGGAATTTTGCATTTGATATCTCCCATTAAGGAAGAGCAAGGGAAGATTCCAGTCTTATCACATCACTTCTGACGCGAGGCAAGGTTATTATCATTCTTATGATTATTTTGAAAGGCGCCATGCTACGACGCGACGATGACGAAGACAATGCGTTCCCTGTCTTTCTTTCTTTTTTCCTATAACTGGAGAAAGGAGGCGGTGAAAATGGGCGTACATCGGCAAATCGACAAGACGCGACCGCTATTCAAAAGCAACCAAAATATAAGGCAGTATGCTGCACTTGATCGACCAAATCAACTTTAAAAGACAGTGCCGATACGATGCAGGCAAAATCTGTCCTGTCTCCAAAAACCGGAACTCCAGTGATATTGCTACCATTGTTACGACGTGAACAATGTCGTTCAAAAACTGGAGCTAAGCTAAAAATTTGGGTCAACTTTGGCATTGCCACACGACACTCTTCTTCAACTTGTGAATGCCCAAACAAACATTGTACACTTTTAAACGATTTCTCAAGAAATGTGATTTTATTCTAATCTAACAACAGGAGTGTTGCATTTTTTTAAAGGAAAACTTTGTGGCGTAGTTGTTGCAGCTTTTTCTTGTATTCTGATTTCTTCAGGGATGCATTTTATTTAGGTGATTTAATAATTGGTAGTGAAGGTTTTGGAGACACGACATTGCAGGACATGTTTGTTACTGTTTGTCTTGTTTTGCACACGGGAGAATTGACAAGATCTCACGTTTGTAAACACGATGCAATTTGAACTTCCAACAAAGCACAAAGTTCGTCTGGTCTTGGGTAAAGACAAAAGGACAGTGCATTTGCATATCTGTCGTGTAATTTCAAAGTTTGTCTGGGAGGAAGCGACAAATGTGAGCGAGTGGAACCTGTCACCAACAACTGCACACGAATTGTAAAGGAATTTCTTCCTTCCGTCCGTACGTGAGGTGACAGTTAAAGGGTGAACAAGAGATGATAAGATTAAGGCGTAGGGAGTTTGAGCCTTCCATCTTCTTAGGACTTAGGGATTGCAAAGGGAACTGGTATACTAAAAGCATTACTTACTTGTGAAACGTGAAACTTGAAAACCTCTCTTACTATGTGAATAAGCAAGAGGCGATTTGGAGTGTGAGTTTAGAATCCGCTTGTGGAGGACATCCATTTCTTCTTCTTTCTGGTCCATGTCAGGGCTCAGGGCACTGCATCTTTGTAGCGTGTTCCAAGTGCAGAATGCAGTTAACGCAGTTTCTCACACTGGCCCACGTGTGAACCCATGGGAAAGTCCCGGTTAGAATGCACAACACTGAACTAGCTTCAGTTTCGATTTATGGGGACGTTTCTAAAAGTTCTCTTGTATAGTAGCAAAGTGAGTCTGAATGTCGCAATGTCGCGGAGTTCCAAAAACGAAATTCCACTTTCGTTTTCCTTCATAGAGTAGCGAGTCAGTCGTCGTGGTAGACAACCTCAACTTTTCCCTCGTGGATTAAATGCAGCTGGAAATTCCTTCAACATTTTTTACTTTCAGTTCAGTAGTCAAACTTGAAAAATTCTCGTGTCTCAATTTGGGTTTGGATCCGAAGCTTGTCGGACATAATCGTCGGAAGGCTTCAAATGTCATTCCATTGTCGTCTGCCATTGACATTACAGTCAAACTAGATTTTTTAAATGCTTGGCACTTGATGAGCTCAAGTAGCGTAGCAGTGGGCATCTAATCCACCCAGCTTTTTGGCATGGAGCAGAAAAGCAGTCAAGTTGCATTTTCGCACAAGTACTTATAATCAACGAAGCAAAAAATGAGTGCAATGACAATTGACAATTCCCATTGTGCAGTGGCATGGTGTAGCTTTACAATTACAATCCTTGCCCCCTTTGCCGTATTTGGTTAGCTTAACGAAAAAAGAGAAAAAACTTTGACGATGTAAACCGGCCTGGTGACAATAACTGGAGAGTGAATGGACATTCTGGAGACTGAACGAAAGGACGCTCCCAGTTTTCGACGGCGGGGGATTTCAGTGATGTCAATGCAATGTCAGTAGGAAGCTGTCAACAAGCACATTGACGATTACAACCAAAACCCATTGAGATTTAGGCCATTTACAGGCTTGGCTTGGTCTTCTTCGGACTTGTTTCGAAAGCAATGGCCATTGAATTCTGTCTTCGCTCATGATTACGTTTCATTGGAGTAGGAGCGAGCGTGAAATGAACTGACGTCACTTGTGCGACAAAAGGCGACAAGAATGACAGTGGCAAGTGTTCCATTCTACAGCTAAAGGAGATGAAGTCTTTGCCTTTGACTGTATAGTTTTAATCAACACATTTAACGGAAGAGTTGACTCTGTGCCTTTTGGCTTGAATGATGAAGTGTGATCTGTGCTGTGCTCTGCTGTCTCTGCATCCTATTGATTTATGGGTCGCATCTTTCTCGTGCTGTTGGCTCCTCTTTGGTTCTATATCAGCCAAATCCCAGTCTCATCCATCACAGGAGATCCCATTCATTCTATCATATTCGCTCAAAGATTTCTTTTCAATACGATATCTATATGGAAATGATGGATCCACGCTTTATTTGGCTACTACTGTGTAGCAGCAGCTCATCTCGTCCTGCATACGTTAATGCGTAATCACATCGTATTTGCCTAATATGGAGGCGCGAATGTGTCTAGTCCAGTTGTTCTGTTCAGCCCAGCCCAAACCAACCCACTGTATCATCAAATTGAGATTGCGTTGTTAATGCCTTAATGCACTGTGGACATTTACGATCTGCAAGAACAATTCATGGAAAGAAGCATGCAAACCTTCTAATTTTCATATGCACGCCGAACTTCATTTATGAACCCTTCCAGCTAAATGTGTTCCAGTTCTGCATGCTTTGACTTGGCTCAACGCAACGCGAAATGGAAAGATTGGTAAATGGTCTCATAGTGAAAATATTGTGTGTGAAGTTTTGAAATCACAAATCACGGATTCAAAATGATCTGAAGAGACAAATTTATGAGTTTGACTTGGCAAATGCGAATAGAACAAGTTTTGAGCTGTTCCGCACGAGACTTGAACGTAGACAAGGCTGTTATCCTATTAGCCATTTGGCTTTTAGCAATATCTCATTCCAAATCACAAATTAGATTAACGTTCAGTGTTTTCTCGAGTGAATTTGAAATTCATTCGATTGGAATTTTGGTCCAGTTTCCGTGTCGTCGTCCCTTTCCACTTGATGAGACGAGTTTGATGGAGATATCCTTTGGACAAGAAAATTCGAGCTTGAGTGAATGCAATTATTAAGTCACGTGTTTGGAAACACAATCCCGATTTGGTAGAGGATACTAAACGAGTCTGATAATTGTTCTCTTCTGAGTCACTTGATTTGATCCGTTTTTTGTTCTTTTGCATAAACAGGCGGATAAAAAAATTGCGCGATAGACAATAGGCTAGCAAATTGCAAATGCAAAATGCAAATGAGGTCGGATGGGCGTGGCTGCCGCCGAAATGTAATTTTCGGACGGGAAAACGTTGGATATTTGATATGCGTAATGCGATTCCATGCTGACAACCGATTACAATTTTTATATATCCTCATTTAATATGCTCGCATGTTTAATATCTTTGCTAATCAGGGTGCTAAAGGTCGTTCTTCATCTCTTTGGAGAGAAAGGTTCTATCGTTATTTAGGATGTGGTTCCCTGGCTTGAAAATCGAATTGCAAATTGTCATTACTGAAATGGAAAAAGCAAAATATTTTTTAAACGAAATAATAATACTTTTTTTTGGTTTGTGTGATTTTGATGAATGTGTCGTGAATGCCTATTATTTTTTCCTGTTAATTTTCCCCACCTGGATGTTTGGAGGGAACAGGTTGGCTTTTCCATCATCCTTCTCGCACACGCACGATTCGAAATGACTTGTACACATTACAGAAGGATTGGCTTCGCATCGCACGACTCGCGACTACTACAGGAAAGTTGATAGCCGAAACGAGACTATAAAGGACGAGCCCACTTTGTTCCTTGAAACTTAATGATGGAGTGGTGTGTGTTAGCAAGAACCTCTCGCTACGTGATTTATGAGCTGGAGTAACTGCTGGATCCTGCTTCGCCTCAGAAACTTGTCCAGCAAATAAAGTAGTCCACTTTGGGGTTTTGCAGGACTATCTATATAGACTGTGGACTTTGCATTTGAATGAACAAGTGCGTGCTGCTATCGGAATTTTGAAGGGAGACGATAGGACGGGGAGTCTCAGCAGGAGCCGATGAAAATACTTTTCCAGTCTTTTTTCAGTGGCAGTGGTATTATATGCATGAGACATTAGCATTAGCTAACCGGTCTCACGTTGTTAGATATGCACATTTTCTACGACTGATTAAATCAATTGCCGTCGCTCGTCCTCGTCCTCTCAGAGACGACTTGTCCAAGCAAGCTGATCTGACACGCTCTTAAAGGACGCACTTCCAGACTCACTGAAAAAGAAGTTTTGCAGAAAATAATAAATCGTCGTCCCAAAACTTCCCAAAAGTTGAAGTGAAGCTCCTTAACGGTGGAATTCCTCTTCCATGTCCCATTTCTTTTCTTGTGATGTGACCCTTCAGCTGCAGGGAAATGTCTAGAGCTTCTAAACGTCTATGACCAACCAAATGTCAGATAGGAAGGACTAATAAGTATCTTATTCTAAGGCTAATGTGTCCGGGTCTTCTACACCAAAGCATGGCTTCGGTATACGCTTTTGAAAAGGCTAGAAAGGAGCAGTGGGAACAATGCAACCTTTGCTCAAGAACATGAACATGATAGCCATAAATCCTTGTCGCCCAGTTGCAAAAAGACAAGGATGATGCTCCTATTGACTGAGACACATTTCAGCAAACTATTTTTCATTGTGACCAGAGCTGACAGATCTGGATTTCTTACCATTGGCATCCGCGCATTGAAAAAGATGTTCTTCGAGAAAACTGGACTTAAATGAAGCGCCTTTGCGGCCTTTCAGACACTTTTTTACCAAACGCACGGTGATAATTAATTGGGTAGACGTGTTGATGGCGAAAACGACTGTGGAACTTCATGTTCCCCCTGTTGACAAGTCAAGTCTTATACTTCTTGAAAAATCATTATTGTTACTATTAGAAAGAAGGTCCAAAAACCTATAAAAAAAGTTTTTGCTTGTTATTGCTTCAGTTTGCTATATTCAAATTCAAATTAAAATGTGGTTTGTTGAGTAGACGAGTGAAATCGTAATAACTTCAAAGCTGCTGCTTCTGCCAAGGTGTTCAGTTTTGTCCACGCACGTTTTTTACCCTTCTTGCTTTTGAAAGGGTTGTGTCATAAATCCGCACTAGTGAACATTGTCACATCTCATTACAAAGGTAAGTTGATGCTTCATGCACATAAAATCCTTGTCCTCGACTGTGTCCTCCTCACATTACGCCACTTTATTTGTTTCGTCTTTAGGTTTATGTACTACTCATAAAAAGTATTATTAAAGGTAGCCGAAAAGACAACGGACAGAGTAGACACATTTTCACCATTTGCATTTGTAAGCTGAAGAAAAATATCATATATTTTATAATCAGAGTCGTCACCAGGTTTTTGTTTCGTTCTGTAAAGTGCGTGCCTTCACTCTAGAGAAAATTATGGTGGAAATAGAAATCGGAGACTTTGGAATTTTCAAATCCGCGTGCTGACATTTAATTTAACGTTTGTGGTTGCGGTAGTAGAGTATGGAAACACGGGTTAAGTTACACGGATTTCCACACGGAATGGCGGAATGGTGTTTTTTGATGTGCGTTCTTTCTGGCAATTATTTACCCAGACTAGAGTGTCAAAGCAAATCATTTCAGCATTTTTCTTACTTGGTTTGAATCTCGTTCGGTTGCATTTTTCCATCCAGAAGTCGTGGAACGAAGTCTATTTGAAACCGAATACTTTACAATGCTCGCAGGCAATGTTCAAAAATCCAGCCCGGAACAGTTACAGTACACACATTGCAAAAAATGAATTGAATACAGACCAAATCCTGTATTCCTCTGTAGAGTAATATATTGATGTGGTACGAATGCCAAGAACGTGAACTTATGGACGAATCAAGTTCGAATTTTATACACTGTATCATGCAAGATATGAGTTTGGTTTGCCAAAAGTCTGGTCCAGCTTTATGCGTGAATACGCGTGTGATGAATACATTCAACATTTGTATAGATTTATTTGGCACATTGTGTTTGGCAATGTTGCCTACACGCAGAATACAAAAGACTTGATCAACTCGCCCCGGCGCGGTTTCGACTTGCGTTTTGGAGCAAGCTACATCGTGTAATCATAAATGTATCAGTACTAGAACATGATTTGACGTTCTATTGTGATTGTGATAGGTTTTTCTAGTCATATTGAGTAGTTTATGAAGATGAAGTTAGTTAAAGTTAGTCATTGTGTGACATGCGAGTGACCATTGATCCAAAGGGCTGACACTGGGTGTCTATTGTTCAGGTTCACATTCACTCACACATGGTTCGAGTGAACATTTGGCACATGAGAAAATGCAGCAGGCCAATTCATCATTTGTCATTGCAAAATAGGTTGGTTCCTACCGTTTGATGCTTCTTGTATGCATTATCATCATGCAACATGAATGCTCAATGTTGAAAAGCTAGTCTTAAGCATTTCTGAGGACGTGACACAAACGTTACACAATGAGTCGTACAGTCGTACGTGTGGGACGCTATAGTGAACAAGATGGAACGATACGATTAACGTTCAACATGAATCTTTAGGCCTTTCCTTTCCAGCCAATATCCCAAATTGGACGAATGCAAACATCTCATTAAAAGATTGAAAACCTGCTATTAAACGAAAGGATATGTCCAGTCAAAATGCAAGTCGTTTGAACCAAATGTGTACGAATATCGTTCAATTTTCACGTTGACAAAATAAATTAAAATTAAATTGCCGTCGGTAACTTCATTTTTTGTCGTTTTGCCACGCTGCTGTACTTCAAGGAGAGACGTAGACGTAAGGCGCTTTGGTGTTTGCCATTTTCGTTCGTGCGTCCTTTTATTTGAAGTTGCCTTGCATGTTTTTCTTATCGACGGTTTGAATAGGGTTTTGATTCTTTTGAAAAGACGGTTCCCTGCGACGTGTTGAGCCCATGTCAAATTTCACACTTTGAAATAGATCCGAAATCCGAAATCCTGTTTTACCAAAAGGATTTCCCTTTTCCCGTTCCCTTCCGCTTAAAAATACAAATCGTTTTGAAGCATCAGTCGCGATGAAAAGACGAGCTATTCAGATGGAACTTTTCCCATTTCCCCTATCTGCATTTTCAGTCTGAGTTAGACAGGAAAGGATTCATGGATTGCGACAAGGTGTTTTGGGCACCAACAAAAAAGGGTTATACTTCCTCAAAATATGTACAGTTCGGTAATCTCAATCTCATAAGAATATTCTTGAGATTTTAAATTATTATCATGGACAGCCATATTTTTAGAAAATGCACAAAAATATTTTGAAGTATCTTTGTCACAAGTTTGTGATCCATCTGTCCTTTTAAGCAATGTTTGGGTGTAATTCTATAATAATGAAGAAACGAGGACGGTTTAATCAGTAAATGACTCGTGTAATCCAATCGTATTAAATTGTGAGTAAATTGCCGCGACGCTTTTCATTGGAGATGTCCTGCCGAGTTGCCTATCTCTTTTTTGTCATCAAAGTCAAATTGACGGAACTTCCTTTTTCACTCCTCTTTTTTAGAGAGTGAGATGAAAAGAGCATAAAATAGCCGTTCAGTTCCACAGAGAAAACTGAATCGACTGAATGACATGACGCGACGGATAAGGAAAGAGTCATTGCTGTAACAGTATCGCAAAGATGATCGTATTTGGCGTGCACATTAAGCGCATAGTCTTGTGCTTGTCTCCAGCTTATCTCCCTTTTCAAATGTTATAGCATACATCATCATCATCATTCGGTTCCAAGTGAGTTAAAGGGCTTTTTAGCTACTTTGCTTTTTTGTGTACAACTTTATACTTTGACAAGCTAGGCTTTAAAGGACCAGCCGCTCTAATTAGCCGAACGAACGAGCGATTGACCATTGCCCATTGACAATACTAACTCAAGCTCATCAAACAAGAAAAAAGAAGCTTTTAGAGCTAGGAAACACACGCCAACTTATACAACGAAGAAAGGGACAGCAAAAAACTCCTCCGACTCGTTCCACTGCACACCATTAAGCAAAAAGAATAAAGGACAATAAACACAAAAACATTCCTTTGCTCGTTTTTTTAATTTAATAAAAGTTTGAAATCATTAATTCTTTGAAATTTCAGTTAGTCAATAGAACACGAAATGTTTGTGTGTGGGTAGTCAACAAGGAAGAATTTGGTAGGAGAGTCCAAGTCTAGGCATTTGGAATTTTCAAAGTTTCTGCTTTTGTTCAAGACTTCCAAAACTTCCAATGCATTTTTGGCCATTTCATTCAAACGTCATTTTTCAAGGTGGAGAGCATAGCACAAGTAAAACAAAAAACTGTTTGAAGGGGAGATAAGGAAGAAAATGAAACCAAGTAATAAGGAATGAAAGAGTTTGAAGTTGAGCCTGAGGCAGGTTCCCTTATTAAACTTATCTGTTGGAAATCGTGAAATGTTGGAATTGACACGTGGAGACGTACTAACGACTAACGACTTGTCACTTTTCAGAGTCAAGAAAAGGTGTTGAGAAATCAAGTCAATGTTGCTGTTTCTGTTATACTATAGTATTACATTCTTTGAAGTCGCTAGCATCACACGATCGTCCCCACCACGTTCCCATTTTCCAAAAAACCAAAAAAAAAGGAATCAAAGGGGGAAGAAGAATAGGAGAAGACGCTGCGAGCTGTAGCTCTAAGGTGAAAACAGATGCGACGGTTGATGTGAAGTGATAGATGCCAAAAGCTAATGGTCCACATCTTTCAGCTTTTTAACACACAGAGAAAGAAAACTAGGCATCACCTTCAATTTTTGGTGAACTTCAAAAGCCAGTCGTTGTCATTTCTGTTTTCTCCGCAAATTTACGGTCATGTGTTTGAAAAGAAAGGAAAAGAGCATGAAGATGAGTCTTGGGGTTTTTTGGACACGAGAATACCCCCAAGATTTACTTTGATAGATCAACGTATCAGATTCGCATTGCAAATTGGAATTTTCCTTGGTTCCCTAGAGGCGTCAAGAAGACTCACAGACACTCAAGATTTCATCACGCTGTATTCCCAAGTGAAAGAGACCCGCCCGAATTCCTACGTTCTTAGCTTTTTATTTTCCCTTTCCTACCTTCCTGTTTTGTCTACTTTCACCAAAGCACTGCTTAGCATTTTTCTAGTGGTTGCATAGCATCTAGCTCCAGGAAACGTGGAAACATTTCCCAAAGAAATCCATTATAAAGCCATTTTGAAGAATAATGTCCTGTAAGTGACAAATGTGCTTTGCTTTGGGGTGTAAAACGCGAACCCTCTCATCAAAAGAATACATCTCATTGCATAACGCAAATAGACAATTTTGATTCGTATTATAGAAAACCAACCAAAAAAGTTGTTTTCAATGCAACTGCTCACAAATAAAAAAAAGACTCGCCATGTCATCGAATGCATTTATTCAACAAAATGTGACTTTCCGATGAGCTGTGTTTCCGCTTCTGCTTCCTGTGAATTTGTGAATACCAAATGTAAAGCGTACGTTATGAATTATACTGTGGAATAATGTATGTTTTTTTATCGTTTCACCACTCAAACTCAAACCCATGATACGACATTACGCAAACAAATTTTGGAAGGGAAGGTGTTCGAGGACAA
>JABASF010002384.1:0-15064 GCA_019776145.1 Harlomillsia oculata
TTTACTCTTTTCGCCATAATGTCTGGTAGATAGGCATAAAAGGACAGAGGATTTGCAAATCAACATGACCGTTTCCCTTCGTTGGAAATACATAATGGTCAATTGGATCGTCCGCCTGTCTGTTGTAGAGATTTAGTTGAACGGAAATTTTCCTATTTCACGAAGCAACGAGTTGAATTCCCAACCTTTTCGGCTTACTGTACAGGTATAAAAATCCAAATAATACCATTAGTAATAGGAGTAGGTATATCAAAGCAGGCGTGATCGTACAAGAATGCACAGACAGCCAATTTTGTTCTTTGTTGAGGCGAAGGGGTATTAGACTGAATGCAGAATGACAAACGACTCATAAATAAAGTCTCATTTGTTCCAAACTGCAATACGTATTATGTAGAGCGAGTCAAATGATGGGAGTGAGGAAAATCGAAATGTCAAGTTTACTGGATGGAAATCACATCAAGAGTTTGCATGTTTGGCAGTTTTGCTCGCTAAGTAATTTGCAAAAATTGGCAAGAGCTGTTTGAGTCCCAACTGGTGTCCATTTCCAGGTCGGCAGGGGTTGAAATGCATAGGTTTTTTATGTGAATTACGAAAAGAATAGCTCAGCAGCCTTCCTTTAACTTGCAATGAGCGAAACGTCTTTGTTTCACTTCTTCGCAATTGTCTCTTTTACTTACCTGTGAAAAAAATTCATGATGCAGTCGTTTGTAAAGTTGTGTGTCGTATTTCTTACTGTGTTTTGCATGCTCACTGTTTGTTAATGGGGATCGCAAATCCGATCTGCAAAAGTAATTCAAGGTGAATCACCTTATATGGCTACCTCTTGGGATTCTGTTTTTCTCAGCGCTTCGCTTGCGTTCGCGTTCGGTCGTAGGCGTCATGAATGACTTGTGTAGACAACACTCGCGTTGTCTCGTACACTTGTGCTTATCATGTTCTTTTACTTTTTTGTGACTTTTCTTTTTTATGGTATTCGACTTGAATATAGTCATCTTTTTGTAATAAAAATTTCCATTTGAATAGTAAGTGGCCTGAGTAAGGCGATGGCCTTTTTGTAAGCTCAAAAAAGGCGTTGTCTTCTTCAGAGGGGTCTCTTTGTGGATGAGCACAAGGCGACATAGTGTGGGTAATACTAATAATAACGATGATAAAACTGATGATGGGCTACTAGTATCTATGTAGTATGCACACCGGTTTGAGTTAAATGGATTGAATTTATCTCTTCTTACATTGCTTATTGCTGACGTATGCGACAATGCGACTAGAAAAACATGGAAGATGATATGACTAACGTTGCAAAAAGTGCCAATAGACAAGTTATTTATGACAAGTTATTCTTCACTTCCAAATGTGGGATAAAACAATTCGCATTTCATTTTTAGCACTCAGTTACAACAGAACAACTCGTGTGGATTCTCTTCCTTGTGGCATATACAAGGTGACATGACAAAGTAAAAAAAACATTGTATTTACTGGCAGAATTTTCTGATACATGAAATCAATGCTTTATGGATAATGTTAGAGAGTGTGTGAGTGAGGTAATAAAGAATACGAGCTACGATCCCTTTGAATTTTACTATTCGAAGAATCCTGAGCGATTTCGTTGTCATACCAGGCATAAATACTGAACTTTGAAAATGAATAATGGAAATCCCAAAGAACGTAAACTTGTTTATTTATTTTGGTAACCGAGCAAACACTCCTGTACGGTCGTTGGTCACTGCGTTTTAATTTATAGTACACAGGCGATGGAGAGTTATGGTGATGAAGCTGTGAGTAAAAGTAAAAGAAAGAAAAAATAGCTAGAGTTTTAAAAATGTTAGATGGTCGTTATTACGATTTATGACATGAATGATTGCAAATTAACCACTTTTGATGATTGTGAAGCGGTTTACACCTTTAGAGCAAACATTTTGCGTTACCCGAAGCGTTATAACCTCGACAATGCAATGTTCCTTAATTTGGGTATGTTTGTGGGAGTAAGAATATCCGTGTTTGTACCTATCGTCAATGTACGAAACGAACATTTTGGATGGATATCCCATAAGCTTTAAATCGTTAGAAGTCGTCACATTACATGATGTGAATGCCATAATGTGAACTTAACCTCATTACAAAGCAGTTTGAGTGCTAATTTTTTGGAGCTGAAAGCATTGACTTGACGTCCTGTTTGCTACATTGTGTGAGCGGATGGGAACAGTTACGCAAATATCCCCATGTTGACCAAACGCAGAAAAACTCATTTGTCATACTATTATTAATTGGTATAAGTTGAGAAGGTTGTCGTCATTTAGAGTGCGTGTGTGGGCTGCGTTTTTGTTGACACTGTTCTGAAATCTTTTGCGTGTCGTCTTCATGGACTTTTGACTTCAATGAATTTTCAACATTTCAACTTAGAGAACTTGTGACAACGACGACCGCGACCTAACATTTTAGGCGTATGTTTTGGTATGTTTAGTGCTCTTTGCGACATTATGTTTTATCAGAAAGATGGATCCGCCAAGAAGCTATATCTTGGAAGTAATATTGTTTCTGTAGGTGTTGTTAGAATGTTTAACATTTAAGTGTTTATTTTTGGTTGTTTGTCTTAGCTTGATAGCTTAGTGAAGAAGATGTGTACTCGGTTCCAATGGTTTCTTATATAGCAGTTTAATTGTTTGTTTCACTTCATACTTACGTTGAACTATAGAATAATCGTAAAGAGTAAAGAGTAAATACTGTCTGCATTGCGTTTATTTTAATTTTCAACATCTAGCTTTCCTTGCTCAAGAGCGCATGTAGGACAAAGTCTTTATGAAATGAAAGTTGGGCTCAAGCTCTGCTCAACTGCTCAACATTTCGAGTTGCAGTTACATCTTGCACTTGTGTACTATATTCAGTTTGCTTTTTTTTGTGCTCGAATTATGTTGACGCTTGGGATTGAAGTGTGGGCATGTCCGTGTGTGTCTCAACAACAGATCTTCTGTTCTGACGTCTGATTCTTCGCACAGTTTGTCATCCTTGTAATGTTGTATATGTACATGACAAAATAACAGTACTGCACGAGTTGCACCAATGTCTCTCTTGATTAGCTAAGAAAAGGAAAATTATTACAATGTGGTTTATTAGAGCAGCTTTTTCACTTTTACTTTTGCGTTTCCGAACAAAATTGATAAAGATGCCGCAGCAACGCTACAAAAATTACAAAATTATATGAAATTTAGGTTATCTTTCGTGAAAGTGGAACCCAATCGAGTTTCTTAAGTTCAAGTTTGCTGGCTGTGCGTATCCAAGATTCATTCATTGAGCTTTTGTACCTTACTGTGCTAATAATTTGATGAACCTTTTGTGCAAAAAGAAGGGGTGGTTTTGAGTTCAGTGCAGGCTTAATTTTTACACAACCGTTTGTTCTTGTTTCATTGTTCCATCTGCTATTCTATCCTCCTGTACATGATCCTTTCCTTTCTCTGCCTGTGTCGAATATCTCTGACGCCCTGAGTAGCACATTAATACTATTCAAGCGAACGGCTTGGGTAGCCATCCAAGAACTTCTTCCTTGCAGTGCTTTTTGCACTTTAAGAACTATTTCCCTTCATCGCTCGGAGTTTAGGTTTGATACTGCTTGAGGGATAACTTTTAAAAAACAACTTCGTATTTATTACATTGTGGTCAGTTATTGGGAGTACTTGGAAAGGCTCGGATGTAATGGAATGTAATTTTCCATGATTAGTAGTTTTGAGCTTCTTCCATTGTAGTTTTTCAAGGTTTTTAAATCCTAACCACATTAGAGATTTGGAAATTGATTTATAAGTTACGTTTTCACAATAGGCAAGACCGCTCACACGACACTTTTTTGGTGCATTCTGAGACGGAATCTTCGGTAAAATATCTTAAAGTGATTAATGTACGAGCGCAAAAACTTGCGGGTAACCGCAAGGATGGGATTTGGCAATCAAAATGTCGTAGAACTTTCCTTTAGGAGAAATCTTACCGTTATAAGGTGGTTGAAATTCCGATGGACCATTAACTTTAAAAGGAACCTTATAAGCTCTCAGGCAGCACTTATAATTTGATTTTGAATAACACGTTCAGATGAATGGCCTCCTGTGTCATGTCACACTTTACATAGGTATATAATATCTAGTTTGACAATCATCAATGTTGCATTGCATACACAATTGGATTTTGGCTTTCAGGGAGGGCGTTTTTTGAGACCGCCCTGAGTACACAAGGAAAAGGCGTAATGTACTTTTTCTAAGGTTGGTTGCATTAATGGACGTTGTTACATTTCGTCTTGGATGTGTGAAGCAAATGTGAGACTAAAGTATATTATTCTTTGGCTGTCAAAACCAAGTCCTGGTTTATTTATCGTAAATACGTTCTCCCGAATTCAAAATGAAGCATTTTTGGAACTTATTGTAATGGTGCGTAGTGCATATGTTGTAATATTTTTAATGTGTTTGCTTTATGGATTCGAGATTCTGATGATTATTATTTTCTCTTTGTATTATATAATATTTAAATGTTATTGCATGAAATCTTTGTACTAACGAATGGCAAATGGTAATGCATGGAAAATGGAAAATGGAAAGCGTTTATTTTTAGATCAAACGTATCCCGGAAATTAATTATAGTGCGAAAAAGGTTGATTAAGATTAAGATAAGCCATTTGGGAAAATATGTGACTACAGTTAGTTGATGATAAACAGGGATGAAGAATCACTAGTATTATGTCGTGTGTGACCAAATGTGAAAGAATATATAAGAAATCTTATATGCCATAGGGTTAGGAAGTGTGACGTTGACGAGGAAGGGATAACGGAACTTTTCCACGTGTGCTTTTTTGTTTAATGTGTAGTTTGCTCATTATTTGAAAGCATCAGCATGTGAAATATCTTAATGAGATTTTTGTTCGTTTTTTTGTTTCAGCTTGAACAAGATCAGCTCCTTGGCGGATTTTCAGTACTGTCGAAACCTCACCGAACTTTATATTCGACGAAATGATATTAGAGACCTCACCGAAATTGGCTACCTGACCGAACTTCCCCGACTACAGAAGCTGTTATTGTTGGAAAATCCTTGCGTGGAGAATGCTGGACCACGGTAGTACATATTTACATAACACGAGATTCAAAGATAGATGTGATATTGTTTATTTTACTCAAAGTTACTAGCAATGTCATTTACGTATATTTATTGTAAATTGTATGCAGTTATCGGGCCACAGTTTTAAGATATCTACCGAATTTGGATAATTTGGACAATAATAATGTGACTCCTGAAGAAGTGGAGCAAGCCATGAAGGATGGACTTATTTTGGAACACCCTTTGAATCGGGGACAAGTAAGTATCCAACAATCTTCTATACTATCCAACCATACTTTCTACAAAGAGAAACTGTAATTATTACCTAATTACGTGTACTTGTACATCGAATTATGTTTACGATTCATTTGTATTTTAGCGACAGTCGCCTGAACCTAACATTTTCTACGGAAATGAAAGTCCTCCATTGCTACAAAATGCTCCACGTCGCAATTCTCAGCAGTACGACTACGTTTACGATGAAGATACGACATACCGTAACGCGAACAACGTGGCACACTCTCCTCCATCGGAAATTGGATATTATCAAAATGTAATATATAAATAACAATTATGAGTTATCGGTTATCGTTCGTTATTTAACTTGGTAATCCAAGTCACTGACAGTAAACTAATTTAAATTGGTGAATGGTCCTTTAAATTATTAACATAAAGGGAGACCAACAAAAGACATCCCCCGAACCTAGCGTTCCTGTTACTGCAACTAGTACTAACAACAACAGTCATCACGGCATTACTACTACTAATATTGCCACCATTTCCACAACAGAAAGTATGAACAATGCTCCGGTCAACGGAAATGGCAATTACCGTCCACAGCCTTTGCCAAACATCTCAGCCGTTGAAGAGCACCATTCTGCCTCACCCACTAACAATAATGGGGATGCTTCTTTGGTAAGCTTGCCTTCAAACAGTATGTATCCGGTTTTATAGTTGAACCCAAAACTAAACTATAAAAGCTATAACTATGAAGACGCTGTCGTAACTTGTAACAAATGAGTGTCTTTTGTATCACATTCGCATTTCCAAGATGTCTTCTTGTTTTAATTCGTTAATTTTTTGCGTTGTAAAAAAATTATTCCTTTCCTTCGCAGCGACGTCCAAGCAACTCCCCCGAGTATTATCAACGTGTAGAAACAAATGGCTCAAATGGGTCCCGTCGTCAGAGCCAGGACTTCGTCAATGAAACACGGAACCCATACGCTGACTACTACGAGGATTCTCCACCTCAAATGACAATGCAAATAAGGAATAACTCTGGAATATCTTTAGTTCATCCAACGCAACGGACTGCGTCAACTAATATCCAAAGAGGAGGAAAAATGCGAACAAAGGTAAGAAGGCGTATCAGACTGAATACACGTAATTAGTACGGGACTGTAGGGGAATAATAATATAAATGTAGTTAACATTCCTGTCACAGTGACCCCAGTCACTTTACGTGTTTATTTATGCTTTAATATCAGATACCTGAATTGCAGACTTCCAATCTGTTGTCGGCCGTTCTCTGCCTCATTCCGGAATTGGACTGGGCTAGCTTGGAAGTAGTCGAACTTGCAGTTAAACGCAGAATGGATGAAGTTGCAGGCGAATACCAAAACTAAGCAAATTCAACTGATACCTAATTATTGTGGCTTGCTGCGTTGCACTTAATTACGAGAAGAAGCTACATGAATACAGTGCCTCATCATTGGTCGAACCCATTCGATTTTAATAAATGATTTCTAAATTGCGAGTCAAAATGACGATTGTATTTCAATGATGAACGCTTAACAGTAGGCTAGCAATAGCAAACTGCTAACCGTGGGTATTTTGGTTGTATTTTGCTAATTTTGAAGTGCGTCCGTCGTTCGTAAAATTATCTTGAAGAATAGCCGAGCCCTAACCATAATTTTTTATGAAGATTTGTCGTTGTCATTATGTGTATACGTGTATGGTGTAGGTTATACTACTAGAGACCAAGTGTTGTTTATGAACTGTGTATCAAGAATGTTTCTTGAATACAACAGGTTGTTTTTTTGTGTCGTACAAATGAATTATCTCACCATTATCAATTAAAACGAATTTTTGTACAGTTTTCGCTGACGCTAACTCTCGAAATAAATCAACTTTTAAGTTCTTGATTCATCTATACACAGTTTGTTTTTATAAAGTTACCATATTCTTGATCTTCACAGGTACAATATCTAATCTAAACAGTAAAGGAATTACATTGAGGTGGCTCTGTTTACTCATGTGATTCTGGGATTTCTTCTCCATTGTACGTCAGTGAGTAAATTATTGGCTGCTTCTTGATCCCTGTACAAAGTGCATGAAGTGTCGCAATGCTTTCTTCCAATTCGAAATGTGTTTTTGTTCCTCCGTCCACGAATTCACTCTAAATTCAGATAACATTTTTTGCTCATTTGAAGTTTGAACTCGGTGATTAAGATTGCAAAGTTGTGCGATATTACCTCAACATCTACTTTGATTCCATTTGCCCATATGTCCAGGCTGTCCTTTTCTGTAAAATGAAACTATCCTTTAGTTTGACAGTTTGAAGAAGTCTCGAAATTGTGTATCTAAATAATAATATAACTATGAATTTATGTGGACTCGACACTCGACTAACCTAAAACAACACGCAAATCCTTCCCATTCGAAGATTGCATAGTCCACGTTTTGAGAATTTTAGATTGCCTTTCCACGAATTGTCTAAATGATTTGCCATCAACTTCGAGTGAGTATCTGTACGCAAAAATGCCTAAAGGATCTATTCGAACTCGACAACGACTCGCTCCGATGTTAAAATCTTCATAACCGACGAGCTTAAACATCCAATCTCTTCTGATCATTTCCTATGCATCAAAATCACAATACATAAGACAGTAGTTACAGTGAATAATTATTTAGAACCAGAATATATAGAATATTAAAATCCAAGAAACTATACAACACATTACACACTAACCTTTCCATTTACTTTGACAAGCCTCCTTCCACTCGTCGTGCCATGTTCAAATTCAATACAGTACAACCCTGAATTGAGTGGAACTTCCCAAACTGCCACCCGGTCTGGACTAATGCTCACTTTCTCTTTGTCAGAACTCGTCATTACCGCGTCTCAAATCTGCTTAAAAAGTACACTTTTCCGTCTATGTATGCTTTCACCATATGATATATGATAATAACGTATTAAAACCCGTTTTATTTCTCATGCGACTCGTGCAAGCTTAATCAAAAAGGAGAAAATATAATTCTTCCTATTGCAAGCTGTCTTTATTTTGCCTATAACAACCTTCGACCAAACCAATTTATTTGGTCTTAAAGACGGGCAGTGCGCTGATATGACGCACGAACGAGACGTTGAGCTACATTAAGAACGAAATCCAAAATGAAACGGGTATGAGAAGCATGAGTTCTTTTCATTTAGTAATCTACAGGAGAAAGCTTTGTTATTTGTTATTGCCTCTTCGTCTGTGAAAGCACGAGTAAACCCTGGAAAGTAGAAAAGTAGAAATGCTTGTGAGCCCCTACACATACGAATATTAAAGCACTGAAAAAGCTTTTACGTCCAAGTATTGATTCATCATAGTGGGAGCTTGCTCAGTGTAAGTACTAATGCATACAATACATATAACATTTGGGAGTGTACCGAATACCGAATACGGACAACGACAACTTCTCGTCCTCTCCTGTATGCTACCTGGAAAGAAAATTGCTGAACCTTTTTGTCCGACAGCGACCACAGCACCCAAAATAATGACTAGGGAGGATCAATTTCTCCGCTTAGTCATTCCTCCTGACTCGAATGACACATCATGCCAAATGTAACGAACTGTTCTGAGCTGAAACGCAACACAACCTCAACCCATGATAGTAGTATTTAATCTTTAACCTTTTCTATCAAGATCGATTGAGCCATTAGCATTAGATCAATGTCAACCTGTCGCGTGTCCTTATTCGTTTACGATGAGTTTAGATAGATTACGTGAGAAAAGTTTAATAATCAAGCTTTCTTTAGAACTTAGGAATAATGCGAACTTTTAAACAAATCAACTTTATTTATGTAAGGTACACACGTTTGCCTCATTAAAAGGCGTCTTTGCAATTTGAATGACATTCTGTTCCGTTGATTCTGATGACAATAATTCAATAATATTGTACTTATCTAAACATTAGTAGACATGATTTTGTTCCACAAAACTCACGATTACGTACGACCAACCTACAAGTTTCAGTTTGCAGATTCAGCAATTATACACTAATTTGAAAATTTTTACGAAAAGGCGGTAGTAGCATCAAAGTAACAACACCCCGTAGCACCCGCATTTCTAAGAAATTATTTGTCTACCATTAGAATATTTATCCAATAAGTAACTGTCACAGTAGGTACAACATTTTTTCATTAAGTTTTAATGTGATTAGTTTGATTTGTTATTTAAAGATAAGATTAGTAATAATAACCCAAGCATTCTGGTTTGAGTTAACTGGGATAGACATTTTTTGATCGATTTGTTTTCTGTGTAACTTTTATTATAGTTAACGAGAATAAAACCTTAGCTAAAACTAATTTAACTGTTCTGGGAACGTGTCAGGAAAGGGTTATAAAAAATCTTTCCCATCCAAGTCCTTCCAGATTAATACGGCACATTTATATAAACTTTACGTACATAGACATGTAAAGTTAGTAGTTTGCTACCAAACTGTGAACGAACATTAATATTACGTTCGTAAGGTTGACGAACACCCGGAACACGATCATTTGAAGGTTTTAATGTTATTTTGTATATTTCATTAAGTAACAGTTGTAAATAAAGATTAAGCAGTCTTATTTAAATAATTGAGACCGACTTTCGCCGAATGTCTCTGTACTATAATATTTCTTTCCTCACACACTAATAATCATTAAGTTAGTAATGGATAAGATGTGACGCAATTGGGTCATCTTGTGCTCATTTCACCATTCCTCACACAGACGTTTGACAGTAAGTTGTAACAGGGGAAGAACGAGATGACGATGGCGACTCAGGAGTCGGTGGTTTCTGAGGAACTTCCTCTTTCGACGAAGATCAGCTCATCATGTTGCGTCTCTTGAGGTCGTACACCTTCAACTCAAAGTCATACCTGCACAAACGAATAAATGTCGTATTCATTAGTGGAAAGAATTTCACATTTGTATGCAAATACAAGTGGCAATTGAACGTTAAAGCTAAAATGCATTTGTCAATTGAAAACTGCATTCACGTGTATTCTGCGTGCAAGCGAATAATCGTGCACTGCAAGCAGAGAATGCACTGCAGTCTGAAGTCTAAACGTGTACAAATTATACAATTATTGCAATGTCGCATCGAATTTGCATAGTCTTGTTTTGCATTCGTAAGTTTAGCACCTTTCTATTGCCTTCTGTAAACTAAAAAAGCTTAGGGCAGAAAATAAAATATACTGTAGGTAAAGAATAATTTAAATAATGTAAAATCAGCAGACTATAAAACTATATTTATGTATTAAATGCACCACACGTTCAAAAATATAATGAATAAGTAAAACTTTAGAGTGTCGAGGCCGACGTTTGTGATCACGATCACATATTCAAATTACGGTAGTAAAACAAGGCACACGAGAAAGAAAAACTAAAAAACACACAGAAGGCCAATTCGGTTCAAAATGATTACCTCGCGGCATTTTAACGATTACGACTACTATTTTCCACTTGCTGTCTAATTGCATCATACCTTTAAGTGAAATAGAATGAATTTTTTCACGCTTTATAAGAAGTCATAATGTCGCACGGCATCGAAGATGACGTTATCAGAATAATAATAACAATCCTAGTGTCAGATAAAACTTGACTTACTGTAAAACACGATCTGGAATGACCAAATGTTCCGTAGGAATCTGAAGACAGAGGTCCGACAAAGTATTCACAAACTGTACTTTTCGACTGAATTTGGTGCTGTTTAATAGACAACATGAAGCGAATTAATCATTGTTGCAACGCCCATAAAGGAGTAACCTTTTTAATACTAATGATTTTTGCATACCTGACGAAGGGTTTGGTCAGCGCAACGACGGTTTTGAGCCAAAATGTTGGATGGACAAGGTACAGTCCTTTCAGGTTCTTCCTCAGTCTACGATTGATAAGATGGTAACACCGTTTTAGCCAGGTAAACGTGGGCATGCAACTTTTTGGCGTGGCTCCGTGCATGTAAACCAAAATGTAGTCTTCTACAATAAGTTCTTCCAAAGTTGAGAGCACATACCTGAAGCGAAACATTCAGAAACGTTATTTAAAGTTTTGTTAAATTGTCTCACGAACAATCTATAAAAGTACTGAATTTCATAGGTTTGGTTTCATGCATCTTGTCTTGATGAAAAGCTTACAAGAACAGGTGGTCCATTAAGTAGGTGTACTCTCGTCGGCTCCTATCTGGAAGAAAGCATCCGGAGAAAAGAATAATTCCAACTTTCTTCTCTGCGTCGAAAAAGCCTCCATGCGACAACACTCGACGATATGGATGAATGGCCTTCAGGTCAATTTGGATATCGCTTGTTCCAACACGAAACGATTTCCAGCGATGAGACTCGTCAACTTCACCATCAACTTCATCCTGAAGTGATGAGGGCAATCCTTTCTGTGGACTCGTGGCCATTGACTCCAGTTCTATTTAATGAAAACCAGTCACGTACAATCAAATTACCTTGTACAAGTCAGTCCGATTTTCGATAGAAAAGACTAGGCTTTGTTCGACGCTCGTATGTTGCTTAGTATTGAAAGTGTCATTGGGTATGCAACTTACGTTCCATGATAGATTCTTCCATATCGTCTGGAGTGTCAAGGTCGAGTGTGATTTCTTCATCGTCATCGTCGTCACTTCGAATGGTCGGGTCTTCATCATTGAGAGTGTTAATGATTGAATGAAATACGTCTGACTGTGTAGCGTCTGTGGCAGTTGAGAAATCATCAAAGTCAGTCGACACACTCAAAATGTTTTCGTCGACAGTAATTCTTTTCTTCTGACTCTTCCATCCTTTGGCTGCAGGAGAAAGTCAACCATAAAATTGTACGTTAGTAAGTGAAGGAGGTTATTTCGTAGAGTGTTACAAACGACTCTTGCAGACTTGCATCCAGTAGCGCAGGCTTACCGAAGCTCATAATTATAACGTAACAAAACAAGCACAAATAAAATAATTAAATAAATGACGGCTACCTTCCAGATCAGCATTGCTTTGACTAACGTCAACAAAGGATTCATCATTAGGAGAATCTAAGCTGAAATCGCCATCGTGCTCTGACAGATTTAAAGGAGCCCGAATTCGTCTCAAGGTTCCATTTGGATTTGGATTTTTACTCTCAATAAACAGTCCTTCAATGACCCTGTCATTCTCTCCTGGCTTTCCTTTGAAGCTCAACCTTTTGGAATCCCTTCGAATAAGCACAACTCCTGAATTTTTAGAATCCTCGTCATCCCAGTCGACATCCTCTCCCACGCCCAAATCATCCAGACTATACACAGAGTCAGCTCTACTTTTGGTAGATGCGGAACCACTAGCACTGTTGGCACGTTCATCTTCCCCTTCCATTTGTAAACGACGAGACTTTGTTGGAGACGTTTCCGGACTCAGTCTACCGTGTGAATGAGGACTGTCACTATTCGTTTTTGGCACTTTAGTTGCAACTCCACGAGCACTGTCTGACCCCGAACTGCTCGCTGAACTCTGACTGTCCTCCTCATCATTCGACGCATCGGAATGGAAACCATTGGACAAGCTAGAGCTTTTGGACTCGAGTTTTTTGTGTAGTAAAAGTCCAGACGTATCGTCCCCGACATCCGGCTCCAGAATCAAAGGGACTCCGATATTGTTAGGTTTTGTCTTTCCATCGTTCACTGCATTTTGCTCAAGTATCTTGGAATTTTCTTCAGTAAAATCATTCGTCATGAATGGTAAGCTCATATCGAGACTCCAAGACAATGCAGCTATCACGTTCGGGTCGATAACATTCTCTAAATGCTCTTTGTTAGCCAGAATCTCTTCAATTTCAGGCTGACTCAGAATGTTCTTCAGTTCTCCACTCAGGCAGTACATGTTGTTGAAATTACTGGACTCGTACACAGAATAAAGTTTTTCCAACGTCTTCTGTGGGAGGAAGTAATTGGAAATGGATTCTTCACCGAAATTGTCCAAGGTAAAACACTCGGAATTTTTCCTCGGTCCCATGAGGTTTGGAGCATTCTCATCCACAATGGCATCAATGTCAAAAGCTAAACTGGGGTTGATGAGAGACTCATCTTCAAATGCTAACGATCTGGCCATACGATCAATACTTTCTCTTCGTTCATAGGGAACATCATTTTGAAAATGTCTTGGAAGTCGAATTGGCGATTCTTGGCAACACTCCATGCTGTCATCAGCCTTCCCCACTCGAACATTTGCAGATTCATTATTACTCACTGTAGGAACGCATTTCACATTCGATTGGGAACTGACGGAATCCGCGAATTTGATGTCACGACGTGGCTTGGCCACTGGTTTATTGGCACTGTTTTGACTCTCATTCACAGTCGCCTTCATCTCAACTGGCGACACACGGTCCTCATCTCCTTCTTCGTACGTCGACAACATAGCTTCGAATTTATCCAATTCTTGCGTAACTTTCTGAGCAGCCGCACTTTCTAATTGTTTTTTAACCTTTTTTCTAAACGATTGCTGTCTGTGCATAACAGTCTCATGACTAAACGGCATGTAAAAATCCTCAATATAGTCCTCGTGTTCACCCTCCAATGGAAACAAACTCAAATCCTCTTCAGTGTCCAAGTGATCAAAAACTATTTGTGGCACTAAAAGGGAAGACTTTCGTTGGACTGCCTGATCTGATTGATCTTCTGAATAATCCGAAATGAACCAAGAAAAAAAATAAAATACCAAATACAAATAAATCAACAGTCAAAAAGATGTAACATGCATTAAAGCAATGAAATTGTCAGAAAAACATAAAAACAAAATTCAGAGCAAAAAAATCTCTAAAACAAACAAATCACTGCCATAATAAACACATATAATCGATCCTGAAATGATGGCAACCGAATCGAACTGAAACATAGCAATTCATCAAGAGCAACTGCCGTTGTTTTTCTTCAAACAATACAATTCGTGCAACAGTTTTCTTGTAAATTCTACCGTAATTTATTAATGGCAATGCGATGCGCCTCATCTCAGGTCAAATGCACACACGACAGGAGGTACAAAGTTAACATTACATTCCATGCATTCTCTAGACAATACCTGTAACTTTAGCTTACGCCGTTACGCTGTAAACTTAACTATAAGAAACAGCACGAGACTTGAGTGATTTGAAGGAAGAATTAAAAGACTCATAAGACGACGAAGGAGAACAATTCGCTTCGGGCGCCTTGTTCTCAAGTGGCACGGTTATAAAGACTCAACTTCATCACGTCATGAACGAGACGAAGAACAGAAACCATTTGCATTACAATAGTCATCCGACGTTGTACATTGGAAATGGAAAATGTAATTTGCAACTACAAAATGTATACAAACCCTAACTTTCCCTTACGTTTGCGAATATCTCTCGCAAGAAGAAACCCTGCAAGTGCGTATCAAAAATAGTTAGGCCAGTCAAGCAGTGACCGTTAAACATTATTTATGTATTCATTCTTTCAGGTTTGATAAAGCTCATCAAGCCGCTTCGGCTTTTTTTGAATCTTCGTCTTGCCTTTGCCATTTGCCACCCATATGCGCCCATATGTTTCTGTTCTCTTTTCCTCTTGCAGCATTGCAATTTGTCGTGTTTTTCCTTTTGTATTTAATACTTCTCCCTTCTTGTCATTTAACTCTTTTGAAACGTATCCGTTCCTTTGACAAGCTCGCGACAAAAAAGTATCACAATTCACAAAGGACTGAATAGATATTTAAAATTCTGAATTGCAAAATATGTTTTGACAGTCTCCAACAATCAAGTAAAAATATTGCATCCATG
>JABASF010002385.1:0-15057 GCA_019776145.1 Harlomillsia oculata
TTTGCGCCTGTGATTTAAAACGGGACGTCATGTTTCAACGAGAAGAATAGTTTTTTGTTCTCTTTTTATCTAGACTGGATTGTTGTCTTTAATACTTAAAAGTGACTGAAATTAGTTGAAAGAGAAATCTCTACTTCAAGCACGTAAAATATGCAGTGAACAACGTTTTTTGTTCGCATTTGCTTACTGTCAAACTACAGCTGTGAAATGATATCTGAACGTCTGAAGGTTGAACGGTTGAGCCGACCGTCTAATAATAATGTGGATTTGGTTATCGTCATTTTGTAATTCGTGGTATATATTTTAATATAATAGTGCGCGCATTGGTAACTAAAAATGTACGGTTGGGGGAATCAAGGTTTTAATCCAAATCAACAAAATCAGTGGTCAAACAATGGATTCAATCAATTCGGCTTCCAGCAGGTAACATTGGGTGTTCTTGTTCTCCTGTTCGGTCCTTATTATCATCATAATCTGCTTCTTTAAAAACTGAATTGGTGATTACGATAATTTGATTTAGTGGAGTACTGATTTATCTGTTGTCATTTCCTTAAAGCAGCAACAAGGGCAGGGACAGCAGCGTTCGACGAATCAGCAGTTTCAGTCTGGACTCCCACAAAGTCACACACAAGTCGCATCACAGCAGCAATTATTTCAAAATATGGGGATGGGGAACATAGCTCAACAAAATGCGAACCCATTCTTATTACAACCTTCCACTATGGGGATGGGGATGACGAATGCCAATACCGCGAATATGACCGGGAACAACTTTAACCTGAGTGTTATGAATGCCATGAATGCGGCGAACATGACGAATTCATTACGAACATTGACTCATGGAGTTGTGCATCAGTCACAGCCGCAACAGTCATATTTTACTCAACAACAACAACAAGGCTACAGTGCAGTGAACAATGCAAATTCTTGGTTTCAGCCACCTCCGCCTCCTGGGCCGCCACCGCCTCCAAAAGAGCCTCAACAGTTACGTTGGGAACATCCATCAATTCCTCAGTCAAGACCACAGGCACCGCCGGCTAACCCACCCCACCCCCAGCCACCACCTCCGAAAAATGAACAGTCCGAGTCGTTGATGTGGATTCCACCAAGTAATACTCAGTTTCAGCAAAATAGACCAAAACCACAGCCTCTTTTTCCAGTCAGTCATTCTGTGCCAGCTCCATCATTTGGTTTCCAAAATCCGACACCACCGGCACCGGTTCAACCTCCTCCACCGCCCCCTCCGAATGATCCGAAACCCAAACTGGATGAGATTAAGTTACCATTACTTGAGCGTAGCACTCCACCTGCGACTTTAGCTTTCAATCTGTTTAATACTGAGGGAAGCAAGTTAGTAGGTGGTATTATTCCCGGATTAGATTTGACTGCTGATGATCTTGTTGAAGATCCTGTTTCCGCAAGTGCGGATGTTGAAAAAAACAAGATTGAAGGGGAAGTCACATCTTCTGATGATCAAGCTGTTGGTGGTAAAGTTGGAGTTTTGGACTGGCAGCTTCGAGAAGCTGTTCAAATGGAGCTTTCCATTAAGAAGGTAGCTGAAGGTCAGAATCTCAAGAGTTCAGCTCCTCCTCCTCCTGTCGTGCCAGAAATTAAGTCGTGCGGTCCGCAGCAAGCATCGAGTAGTAATGAAATGCAAGAGTTGGCAAAAAATAACAGCAGTAACAATACTACCAATGTTAATACTTCTGCTTCACCGTTGAACAAAGACGGTACTCCTTTGGTCTACGACAAAAACACTCTACAAGTCTTCGACCAGAAGTTCCGAAATTGGGAAAAGCAATTTGACGACTGGAAAGCTTCGAATACAAATCATCCGGATAGATTTGCTTATAAAAAATACTTGGACCAATGGGATATGATGCGACAACAGTTGAAGGATCAGCGACGGTTCATAGTTGATAAAATCAACGAAGAAAAATTACAAACGATTAAGCTAGAACAGACTAAACCTGTAATTTCGTCAACTTCAACTGTCGTTCCTCCGTCAGTTGACTCTGTGTCCGCTGACAAGAAGGTGGATAATTTTAATTTTAGTACTGGCGTCAATACTCCATCTAGGCCTGTTCCACCACCTCCGTCAATCATACCTTCATTATTTGATGTGGAAGGTTCGAACTTAGTAAATTACAGTTTAGATTTAGTAACCATATAGTATAGTATATCTTTGACATGCAGTTCATCTTACATCACTGTTTTATTTTAGTTTCCAAAGAAGAAGCGGAACAGTTGAAACCATTAATGACTAAGAATAAAGGTACGCCGGCTCCACCGCCCCCGCCTCTGTTGAGTGGTATTGGGCATAAAGAACCAGAAAAGAATAAAGTACCAGTACCACCCCCTGCTCCGGTTGGCCTATTTACGCACGATAATGTAAGCAAAGTTTTAAATTTAGATGAACCCATATACAGTGGACCGGTGCCCAGTGGTCGGCAAGGTCCCGTCGCATTTGGAAAAGTTAATAATCCTCTTGCTTCCAACACAAACACAAACCAATCAAAAAATCGTAGACCAGTTGAGAGAATTTTAAGAGATCGAGAAAAGGTTCGTTGTGCAAATTGTTTATTAACTGAACGTTAACTAATTACCGAAATGACAATAACGCAAATTATTGATACAACAGGAAGAAGAAAGTTCGAATGCTGATATTGCTTCGGATAAAAATGCAGGTAACTTTCCTTTCGGTAGTATTGCTGCTGGTGGTTCGCAGCAGCAGAATCCAAAGCAGTTTAATTCGCAGCAGTTGAGTGGTCCATTTGAGACATCAACGACGAAAATTGGATTTAAGGATGGAGACAAAGGATCCAACCCATTTGATCTTCCACCTTTCCGTCAGTCAGATGGGAATCCATTCGAGACTCCTCAGGGTAGAAATCCCTTTGCGATTGCGCCGGTAGTACGGCGTTCTTTTGGTAATGTCGACGACAATCCGTTTATTCCGAAACCGGTGGGTCCAAATCCTTTCTCTCTTGAACATCGAAACCCATTTGAGGTTGGCGTTGGCAGGGGTGGTAACAACAGTCAGCCCAGAAACAATTTTAATCCTCTAATAGAGCGTATAGCGAGAGATAGAAACCCATTTGATGTCGACAAAGGGGGAGGTGAAGGACTGAACCCTTTCGAAGTTGCTTCGGTATCTGGAAATCGAAATCCATTCGACGTTAGCGGTTTTGGTAATCGTGGAATGCAAAGTACATTTTCATCCAGTGGTACTACTTCAATGATGGGCGTATCTGACTTCACCCCTGCAAAAAATGCAGATCCGTCAGAAGATGATGATCTCGCTGCTTTAGGAGTTGAACGGAGACAACGGCGGCCTGCTCAACAACCATCTAGCACTTTGCGCTTTGGAAGTGAGTTTGGTCATGAACGGCATGATGAACCTTTGTTCTCTCGAAGAAACAATTCAGGCGCATTCAGTGACGACGTTGACGAGTATTCAGCAAGATCGCTTGTAGACGATTCCTTTGCTGTCATCGATTACGATCATGGGCCAAAAGAAAGTTGCGGTGACGATGATATGGATTTACCGAGGGGTGAACGAAGCAATTTCGAAAGCGAAGAAGTCGATGAGGAAGTATTGTTTACTAGACGGGAAAGACGACCTGGATTTTACTCAGACAATGAACGGTTCGAACCGGAGCAGGAAACTGTTATTGATTATGGCCACGGAGCGTCCACTGATGTTCTGTATCGATCGCATTTGAAAGGTATAATTTCCCAGATTTATTTACTTAATTTACTAATCGGGTAAATGCGTTTACGTGTCGGTTTCTCAAAAATAATGTTTGGGTTGCAGAATTCTATGATCGTCAACCAATGACTTCAGAATACTATGGTTCTGACGGAGACATCGCACGTGGTGGTATTCGAGGTCGTGGAGCACCCTTTCGTCCAAGGGGTGCAATGTATAACCGTGGTGGTGGTAGAATGATGAATCCAGGATTTTCGAGTGATTTTAGATTACGAAGTCCATCTCAGTATCCAGATAGCACTGCTAATATCAGGCAACAAATTTCACAGCCACGACCAACCTTTCGTATTGCACCTGCTAATGCACCAGAAATCCGAAGACCACCATTATTTCCCAGTGCTGCTAACATACGCAGTGACCCTAACATCCCCATCAGAAGAGTCGCTCCCGCTTTGCATGGCAGCTTTATTTCTGATCCGATGACCGAACGGGTTGATTCTCCAGAGGTCATTACATTATCTCCGGATCCGGAACCAGGTCCTCGAATCGCTCCACCGTTGACAGACGAAGAACGACGAGCTGAGCAAAATAGGGATTTGGAAGCTCGTGAGAAAAGAGCAAGAGAGCGTGAACGAGAAAAGGAGGAAGAGGTCAAGAAACGAATGACGGAGAAAAGCGACAGGTCGAAGCTCCATGATGGTGTTCGCATATACCGAGAAAATGATAGATCAAGACGAGAACGTGACACAAGTCCTCATGACAGCCATAGAGGAAGTCACAGGCGGGATTATAGGGCCAGGAGTAGAAGCAGAAGTCGCAGCCGTAGCCGCAGTAGGAGTCCTGGATTTAATCGCCGTGGTATTTACAAGGAAATGCCATTGTAAGTTAACATTACAAATAAATTATCAAAATATAGTTAAAGTGTTCTTAATCTAAAGTAAATGCGTAGTGAGAGAGTGAGAGACGCAACGTGCAGCCGATAGAGGCGCAATATTTTTTCCCGGCTCATCCGTCTTCGAGTACCAATGCTATGTACACATGCGAATGCGATAGGCGATATGATCATTAGGTTATGTTATTATGATCCAATGGTTAATTGATTAGCATTATATGAACGTATGTGTCAAGTGTGTTTTTCGTTGAAGGCAGCATTATTTCTGGTATGTATTGGTATTCTTTGGGTAGCATTAACTTTTGTGTGCATGTGACCTCAAATACGACTGATTGTCGGTTCGTCGATTGTCAAGTGCCCATATGCCTTACATTGTCGCATAAGTGCAACAGTATGACTCAGCGTGCAGCGTCAAGAAAATGAATGCATTAACAATAATTGTCAATAGTGAACAATTTAGCTGTAGTAACAACATTGCAATGTGCAATGGTATATTATTGATTACTGTATACAAATAACAAAGTGCAAAATTGTATAGTGTGATTGTGATTGTGAATTACTTTACAGTCGTTCGTCGACGTCTACAACAGTGACAACGAAATTTGGAGTTGGAGGGGATCATCATCGACCCCCTCCGCAATCTAGTAGGGTTAATAAATCACCTCCACGCACAACTGTACAGATTCAAGACTTACTGAACAAGCCAGGTCGATATAAACGACCTTCTCAATTAGTAATTTTCATGCGTGGGCTTCCAGGTTCTGGGAAGACTCATATAGTTAAACTGATTAAGGTGAGATATATCAAGATTTGTTTTTAAAGGATATATTTGGATATATTTAGATGTTTATTAATAATTAGTAATATTTACAATTTCATACAGGATCGAGAGGTGGAGAACGGTGGAAATGCTCCTAGAATTCTTTCTTTGGACGATTATTTCATGGTGGATAAGGATAAACTCATGAAAGATCCACTCACTGGACAAGAGGCTGTGCAATCTGTTATGGAATACGAATATGAGCCTAATATGGAGGCTAGTTATAGACTGGATCTGATCAGAACATTTAAGAAAACTGTAGATAATGGTTACTTTCCATTTATTATTGTGGACTGTGTTCATGATCAAATAAAGCACTTCGAGGAAATGGCTACGTTTGCTCAACAACGCAGATTTCAGGTATGGTATGGATATTAAAACGTTGTTGTACAATTGCACGTTACTTTTACTCTCAAACTTCAGGCTGGTAACAATGACTAATAAATTAACTATTCTTTGATGAATACTATGCTTTATATAATTTATTGGGTGTTTAGGTCTACGTTGCTGAAATGGAATGGATGAAAGTTCAGGAGTGTTTGAAACGCAATGTTCATAACAGAACTAAAGATGATGTAGAAAGGATTCATAGAACCTGGGAAAGAACTCCAGCTCATTTCGTTAAATTGGGTGTCCTTACGTTGCTCCAAGACGAAGCTACTGTAATTTTGGATTTTTATGCTAATTCTATAATTTCATGCACATCTTTAAATACCTAGCTAGTTCGTAATGTCAATTTGAATTCATATAGGTTGAAATGGAAGATGTGTCCGATAGCGAAAATGACATTCTTATGGGCGGGGTCCCTGCTGCAGTGAATCCTGGAGACGATTTAGAAGTATTAAGTTACTTTTATTAATTTATTTGGAAATAATTGTTATTAATTTCTAAAATATTTGCCGTTTGCAGGATGATGAAAGGAGTAATGTATTCGGCGTACCAGCAAGCAAATGGGAAAAGTTAGAACCATCAGAGGAAAGACTGAGTAAGTAGATTTATGACACGAAAAACTGGCCTTGTGTTGTTTGAATTTTATAATAAATGTGTGACTGTTTGCAGATAAACTGGATGGACTGGCTCATAGAAAACGGCAGGGTGGAGATGATTTCAATGATACTTTGCTCACCCTAGATACGTGGATGAAAGGGCATGTTACTGATGATTACAGTTTAAGACGAAATGCCCGTCCAGGGGTCAAGCGGGTTAGTATAATTACATATAGTTTCTTAAGTACATCGAAAAAAATATAAAATCATTATTTTAAATCCTCATGTTCATAGGTTCGTTGGGCTGACATTGAAGAACGTCAGCAACAAGAAAGAATGCGTGATGTTGGGTTTGTGGTAGGGCAGACAGACTGGAACCGAATGACTGATCCAACATTTGGAAGTTCCGCATTGACAAGAACAAAGTTCATCTGAAGAATTTTGCCGGTGGTGTTGTCGACTCTCGAGTCTTGTGTGTATTTGATGTGCATCGTGTGCAGACAAAGCATCTCATTGTTCCTGTACTGTGGTGTTTACTTAAACGGTTTAGAATTTGAAAGTCGTGTGTGATATGTAGTGTGAAGTGTGTGTGTGTTCGGTGTTATATAGATATATGGTCGATTTTGGATGTTACGTATGAACTCGTAATTATTACAAGCAACTTTTGTACTCGTCTTTAATGTACATATACTGGAAAAAACGTGGTTAAACAATTTGAAATTGGAACCGTGTTTATTTTCATAATAATGCCGTTCATGATTTCATAATAATGCACACTCATAAACTTTCCAACCCGGCGTTACGGATTTCACTTTCATGACATTCATAGAGGAAGAATTCATAGAGGTTTTCTTCCACATTGCATGACATTAAAACATTGCATAATTGCATTCCTGTAGCATAATACCTGTTTTTGTTTACATCATTTTCATTCGAAATGTTCATGAAATTATATGTAACGCGATTTCATTTTATGCTCTGCGCATTAATTTCCAATGAGTGTTTCTGGTTGTGATTTCGATGGTCCGGAATCCGGATAAGTCATGAATTGGAAATTGGAGCATTCAAAATTTGAATTCCATTCCATTCATCATTACGCCTTGTATATTCATTGCATATCGTTAATACAATATCCAATGACGTATGAATGAGGTACGAGAATGAAAAGTGTTCGAGAAGCCAGAGAGGCATGGAAGAATTGGAAGATTGATCGGATTCAAGACGGGTTGGAGACTGGTTTTGTTGTGCATATTCTATATGATTATGTGCAGAATCAAAACGTCTCCAATTCTCTTTTACCTGTCCGAATGATCTTTGCAGTCAGCAACTTCCATGAAACTGGTCATATCTTTTCTTTAGGTTACGGGTTATTTTCACTCATTCACATTATTGTGCAAACTGTAAACTGCATGCGCAATATGCAAATGAGTACGTTTTTAAAGCATACATACCAAACTAAATGTTCCATTTTAAAATAATATTTTGTAGCCCAAACTGATTACTTTGTAGTTTTGTGGTTAAGGCCATGAAGAGCATGCATGAAGAATGAAGAGGAAGATTAATGCTGCAGGAGCCAGGAGCTGCAAACCAGGAGCATGCACACGACTCGGACGGACGGAGCGGAGGACGCTTTTTGTGGCAAAAATCAATAGCTTTGAGCTGCTTAGACTATAGCGAAAGCATTGCAAGTTTGTACGTATCTTCTTTCTCTATGCAATGTGTGGTGGATCAATAATTTTGTGTTATAGTCTTGTTTATATGCCTGTCTGCTTTGCTGCACTCGAAGACACACACACCCAATAGAAATCCCATTATTCGAATATTCGCATCTGAGAATCACATTAAATCTCATTAGATTTGTCAACTCCACTCGACATTTAACAGTTTAATGCAGCTGTTCTTCACCTCGTAAATCTCTGCACAACTTCGTTTCTCATAGAGTGAACCTTCCGTTTCATCCCTCAAAATTGAAATTAATTATTGCATTCGTGTTCTCAAAAATTGCAATTCACCACTTGACATAGCCCATACAAAAATTTCTCTAGTCCCACACTTGTTGAGCAAGGTTGACAAAAATTGAAAATAAGATTATTTAGGTTAACGACGTAAATTGTCACCTATACTATTCATTCATCAATTTTTGTGTGCTCATTATTAAACGTACAAAATGGTAAATACAAAGCTGTACCTATTTTACAAACTATGAATTTCTGAATGAACTATGTATTTTGGACAAGTTTATTTAACTTACGGTTGTATTTTTTAATTATTTGTAATAAAGGGAAATGAAGTATCACTCAGCTCTGAGATGTGCTCCCACTGTAAGCTCATTATCAGAATTCCTTTCAATTGAAATTCATCGAAATCAAATAAAAACCAATTTAAAAGCATATTAGACTTATTGGCGTATGTAATGTAATGTATAACATTGTTTCGCTTTTCTACAGTTGATCCAGAAGAAATCAAAAGGTTGGGAAAGCGGTTTCGGAAGCTAGATTTGGATAATTCAGGCTCTTTATCCATTGATGAGTTCATGAGTTTACCCGAACTGCAGCAAAATCCGCTTGTTCAACGGGTAATTGACATATTCGATGCAGATGGAAATGGAGAAGTTGATTTCAAAGGTAAGTAGTCAAAGGAGAAAGTGGTGAAAGTACAGTGAAAGTCATAATGCGTTGTATTTTTGGTAATTTGTCACGTTTTATATTTTCATCTCACAGAGTTCATTCAAGGAGTGTCTCAGTTCAGTGTCAAAGGCGACAAGGAATCCAAGCTGCGTTTTGCCTTTCGAATCTATGATATGGACAACGATGGTTACATTTCGAATGGAGAGCTCTTCCAAGTAAACTTTCACTATTTCATGATCATCATTGCATTTTCTAAGATTTACTTTGAGGACGTTTACTGGTTTACTATATGCTTACTATATGTTTACTATATTCACATTCTTTATTGTTATGTATGAAATATAGGTGCTGAAAATGATGGTGGGCAACAACTTGAAAGACACTCAGCTACAACAAATTGTGGATAAAACTATTTTGTTTGCAGACAAAGATGAAGACGGAAAGATCTCGTTTCAAGAGTTTTGTCAAGTAGTCGGCAACACGGACATCCACAAGAAAATGGTGGTCGACGTTTAAGCTATTGAATGTTAAATGTTACGAAGAGCGAAATGATCTTCTTTGTCTCGTGCCGTCTCGTGCATATATTTGAGCTCTTTACTTATTACCTTGTATCATCCATCAATCACTTACCACACATCCAGTGACCCATACACAAAACAAATTATTCACGCGGATTCATGAAAACTAATTAATAATATGCTATATATCTATAAATTACTCTTACAATTATACACAATTTATTATCCAAAACTACTATATGAAACGGATCCTTATGTACTAATTAGGTTGTACTGCAAAACTGCAATGATTAATACAGCAGTCACCTTTACATTAATTGATTATGTTGTTACTGCATTTGATGGATTCCTTTCAGCTCCACTGTTCCACTGTTATGGTTGTTGATTATCGTGAATCTTTTTTTGGTGAGTTGAGTGATAGAAGCGTAGGTCCTCAAGCCCTCGTCTAATCATGATGATTTATTATGATGAGCAATGTAACTATTATATTATCTATTGTACTATTGTATTGTACTGTGTTATGTACATGTACTTTGTAATGTAATGGTGTTGAGTATTATTGTGGTACTAATTCTATAAATTATATACTTCAATAGGAGTGCATTTTGTTGAATGTTTGTGCTAGTGATGAATTCAACCAAAGGAAACCCAAAGACCCAAAGCAAAGCTCTTCAAGTATAAATAATGTTATTCTAAACCTAATACAATAAATTACACCTTATTACTGTTATATAAATTATATAAAATAACATTATACTGATCTAAAAGAATCAAGAACCACAAATGAAATGAATAAAATCAAGAGCTGCTAAAAGTAATTCACGTTATCATTTTTATTTCTGTAATCAAAGGAATATAACAGAAAGAAACAAGATTACATCCCCGCTTGTTTTGAGGCGATTCTCTTGTTCCTCTCCTCAGCGATGGTCAACTTGATACCCTTCTCCTTGGTCAAGGATACGTACGGTTTATTTCCCTTTCCAATGATGAAAACGTAATTCAATCTGAAATAAATGAAAATCATCATAAATCAAACGAAATTACATCGTATTTCCTAAGTAAACGAATTGCAACGTATACGAATGTCATCGCTCAGGGTAATGTACCAAATGCACATCAAGCAAAGATACGACCGTAGAGAGATGCTATTAATTTTGCCCTTATTATGAACCACTGAATCACAAATAATCCGCGGCCTTCGATAAAGGGCAAATAGAACAACATAATCAGGTTAACAAACTTACCGTGTAGCAAATGTGTGTCCGACGGAATCCTTGACATGAACAATATCAAAAGATCCTGGATGACGTTCTCGGCTGACCACAGTTCCCACACGCCCCAAGTTACGACCTCCAGTGATCATACATAGATTGCCTAAACAGATATAAAAAAAAGTTCTTGAATAACCGTCATCCATGTTGAATTTTAATAATATGCTAGAACGGCTCAGTTTTAAAAAAAAAGTTAGAATCATATTGATCATTGGATTATGCCTGAATTGTTTGTCATCATTGTAGTAGTTGTAGTGCAAACATAATGCAAACCGAAAAGGAAAGTTTCTGAAATGAACTTACCAGAATCGAACTTGATGAAGTCAATGATCTTTCCAGTGGCAATGTCCACTTGGACTGTGTCGTACACTTTAACCAAAGGATCGGGATATCGAATTGTTCGTCCGTCGCTCGTAACAAGGGATGGAACGCCTTTTTGTCCCACCTGGACTTTCTTCACCTTACATAACTTATACTACAAAAATAAACCAATAAATTAATTAATAAATCAATTCTTTTGATTTAGTAAATCGAAAACGAATGGTATGAATTAAGCATTAAGCTACACAACCGTGTTCCATACCTTGGCTTCCTCTGGAGTGATTCGGTGAATAGTGAATCGACCTTTCACGTCATAGATCAAACGGAAGTTCTCTCCAGTTTTTTCAATCTGGACAACGTCTGAAATTAAAATTATGAATTGTTCAAAGACACGTTCATATAGACAATAATCTGAATAACGGGATAAGAACAAAGAACTTACCCATGAAACCACAAGGATAAGTCGGGTCAGTTCGCACTTTCCCGTCCACCTTAATGAGACGTTGCATTACAATCTTAGTGACCTCAGATTTCGTGAGGGCATACTTGAGTCGATTTCGAAGGAAAATCACCAACGGAAGAGACTCACGAAGCCTGTGTGGACCGGTGCTGGGTCGTGGTGCAAACACACCACCCAACTTGTCCAACATCCATGCTTTCGGAGCATTCAAACGCTTCAAATGTTTCTTAGGTCCACGAGCCTACAAAAACAATAATAACTTAGCATTAACAAGCATACATCACTATTTGACAGGATTACACTAGTTAGTACTAACACTTTCAAAACTAGGTTGATATAAAATGTAAAATCCAAATACAAAGTAAACCGGTGATTAGGACAGAAGATTTTACTCTTAAATTGTAGTCGCAAAAAGTCAGCAAATTACTGCCATTCAAAAGTACATTAACCAAACCATGATACCTAACCCAACCTACAAGATTGATAAATTATCTATAACTTTACTAATATTTGAAATAATAAACTGAGACCATTCAAAATTAAAAACAGCTTGCACGTTGAACTCGTTTCAACTACTAGTTTACAAAGCTAAAGAATAAAACAACCAACACTGTAAACTAAATACTATCATTAGTTGAAAGCGAACATTGCGACTTCAGATATGAATCCTGTTCAAATACTTAATTAATAATTAGAACAATGTTTAATCAAAATAAAATTAAAATTACCATGATGCCGGATGGATGAGTAGCAGCAGGAGCAGATCGTGGATGTGAATGTCAGGCGTGCAGACTGGGATCCTCCAAAACTTGTGCATTCCCAGATGTCACTACGCGTTTTTGTACACGTGCATGTCACATGGAACCATATTTTCCCAGGGGGCTGCATTCGTTACCACTTTTCACGAAACGAAACTGAATTTGCAAATATTTTCAACAACATGTATTTTAGCATTGATAGAATGCTTGTTATGATATTCTAAGGCCAATTTCAATTTATGAATCTACGTGTATGGAGATATTTTCGTAAACGGTGCAGGGGTTTAGGGACACAATAGATTCATTGAGAATACTGTTTTGTGCTTTGTGTTTGGTTCGAACTTTTGTTTTGGTCTCAACAAATTCTTAAGTTGGGTGTTGTGGACGTGGACTTGTGGAGAATGTTACTTACGTGTCGTTCACTGGATTGAGAACTAACGAAATTAAATGTATTGCAATTCAATTTAGTTAGGGAATGATATTTCCACTTAACAGACCTTATATTTGCGTTTTTTGTGTGCCAGCACAGCAGTGAAGGTTTTACAGTCCTTAAAGTTGTTTAATTTTCTTTTTTCTGATTGTTGCACAATAAAGTGAAAGTGGATGTGGCTATAAGGAGTTTTGTATTTTGTATCAGACTAGTCAGACATTAAAACAGTGAATTGAAGTCAGAGGCAAAATGGATTTATCCCTTGGTAAAGCATCATTTTAAAATAATAGCAATTGCAATAAGTTTGTTTTATTGCTCATTGTTCATTGTGATTATTCCGTAGTCGTAATTTACTGATTGTTTACATTCAGATGACATCATCAAGAGGCAGAAAAAACTCAAAGCACAGAATGCTAAGGCAGCTCGAGTTAGCGTTAGTGGTGGACGACAAAAGAGCGCAATTCGAAAATTAGCAGTCCGGGGAAAAGTTGGAATTGCAAGGACACGAGGCCTCAAGGGTTCAAGAAGGCAGCAACAACAGGTAGAAAGAAAGTCGATCGAAACAATCAACAGTTTGTTTGACATTGTTTCGTTCTGTTCATTAAATGCTAATTTTGTACATTTGGGGTTCTGCAGTCGGGACGTGGAGGACGATTTGCGGTCAATCGCGGAAGAGGAACAGGCAGACAAAGTGTTAGCGTACCACTTGTACGTGTAAGATTTTGGCTTTGGTTAATGAAGAACGACGAAGCAGAATCTCTGACATGTCATCAAAGATTTTGAAATAACTGTTCGTGTTCGCTATGAATTGTAGAGGAGGACCAACCTGAAAGCTCGTCGAAACAACCTGGAACGTTTCAGTCGGAAAAGAAACGCCATTAGAAATCAAGTGATTGAACGTGTACCAATTTACAAACGAAATGATCCAAAGTTTTCCCAGGGAACGTTTAGAAACAGCAACCGAGGTTCTCGGAAAATTCGTACAAGAAAGAATGGTGTTGGAGTGCGTTCCAGTGATTACAGACCATCTCCTTCTGGTCCTTCTAAGAATGCCATTGGGATTAACAAACAAGTTAGGCAGCGTATTCTGCAACGATTGGCAAAACAGCGTGTGCAAAGAGCTCGTATTACGTTGTCGAAGAAAATAGCATCCCCTGGTCGAAGTTTCCACCGTCGTAAACATTCTGAAATGGTGACTCATCAATATCAATTATTGATATTGGATACTTTCTTTGTATGTCAACGATGTGCACATGTAATGTACTGCTTTAATTAAATTCTCAGGGTACGGCGGCGATTGGCACTGGTCGTATCCGTCTAAGCAAGTATGGATTTGTCACGAACAAGTCTCCGGAACAACGTCGGGTTGCCCGTCTTAACGTTCAAGAGAAAATCAGCCGCGCTCAGAAAGTTAGAAATGCAGGAACTGTATCAGCCGGCCAGGCAACTTATTCTCGGTATGAAGTCATGAATATCAACCAACCATGCATTCTTTCTCTGTATAATAAGTATTTTATGTGAATTTATAGTATGCAATCTTTCAATTTTGGACAAACTAGGGCTAGGGGTGGTAACCGTGGCAGACGAGGAAATGGAAGAGGGGGACGAGGCGGAAGAAGTCAATTACGACAATTTGACTGGGACCCTACAGCCGTAACAATTCAAGTTCCAAATGATAGGATGTTTCTTCGACGAGAACATCACCAAAGTACACGAGAAATGCCACCTTCATACTCGTACGCCCATTCTTCCAGACAATATGATTTTGCACCCCCTTACAACCCTATGTATCCGTCATACGATGCACCAATACCTAGAATGCAGATTTACAACCAACATGCTGCAGGTTACATGCAAGAATCTCAACGCGAAGGACTTGACCCAGACATTCAGCATAAAATCACGTATATTCAAAATAAAGCGCATCGTACTGGTTCGATGCGTCGGGAAAACTTCGGTCCTGATTACAGAACTCCAGTGGTTTCGTCAGGATTGAAATTGGGTGATCGGTTTCGCATGATGATGCATAATGACTAACAGATAACAGAATATATAATCTCCAACAACGTTTATTACTTATTAGTCAATCTTGTGCAATTAACAAGTGTTGTTTGTGGGTTTCTTGGATTTCATTCGAGTGTTGTTGTTTACATGTTTACTTCGAATTGACTTTCTCTCCAATGCATGTACGGTACGAATACTCCAGCAGTATCGCTTTTGTTTATATGTATTTCATTGAGATTCTAACCACAATATTGAGTG
>JABASF010002386.1:0-15054 GCA_019776145.1 Harlomillsia oculata
TTCATTTATTAACATTTTGCAGGTGCTTAGCGTCAACGCTTTCTGGTTGCGGATTCTCTCCATCTGCTGCGGCATTGCCTGTTGGACCAGCATCAATTCCAAACCAAAACATGGACAACAACAACACAAGTCCTCAAGGCGGACTTCTTCCATTTTTGTCTTATTTGCCCTTTTCTGATCTCGGAACCGTTATGGATAAAAAATTAAAATACTAAAATTTAATTTAAACATCTTATTATATTTGAATTTTGAAGACGACAGCTGAAGTTCTTCAAGTTGGTTCACAAGATTCACAACTGTTGTGCTCATTTCTCATTTTCCCCCGGAAGAGCTACCGATAACTATAAAGTGTAAAACTTAGCCTGCTTTGCAATGCAAGTGCGGGTCTGCAAAATATTAGTAAGAAACTGGCATTTTAAAAAAATGAAGTTTGGATTTGGATCTTTGGATGCTGTACTGTTCTAATTTCACTTACTAAAATTATGATTTACAAGCTAACCAGCTAACCACAATAAAATCATAGTTGATGAAAACGAAGTCTTGTTATTTATTATTGAAATGAAACTCAGTGTCTTGGTTTTTGTCTTGGCCCTTGGGTTATTTATTATTATGCAATTAATGATATGGTACAATAATGATACAACATACAACACAACACTTACAAGAAGGATGCTTATAAATTATATAGCCAATAAAATGATAAAATGTGTGCATGTTTCGGTAGTCTTTGTGGGAATAGTTTCAGGTGTGAATCCTCTTTTGTCCCCACGCGAAGTTGAATCCCATTTCACCCCTACTTGACCACATTCTTCTTTTCCTCCTCAATCACGCACTGTCTCACATCACTTCGTGTTTAGTCCACTTACCATTCAAGATCCACGTCCCTCCCTCCCATTTCTATAATACTACTTAACTATTTCTAAAATTTCTATTATACTGGACAATTTCGTATCACATCATGATTTTGACTAAATGTATTGTAATCATAAGCTCCTTTTCGGCTCCACTCCACTTTCCACAAGTGGAAATGCATGCGCATACAAGTGCGCCAACTACAAAAGCTGCGTGTCATTCTGATTCATTGCACTTTGCGCTTGTTTGTGCTTTCTGGGTTTTACGAATTAATTCATTCGATTCAAAGTTTTAGCAGCGGTTCATTTTGGTAATTTTTGTTTGAGATTTTCGTGGAGGTTTTGAGCGAATTGAAAAATGTCTGAATCAAAATCTAAGGGTGATTTGGGTCTTCTTGAAGAAGATGATGAATTTGAGGAGTTTCCTGCCGAAAGTAAGTTTTATTGGGGATTATTTCATTTCTAGATAACACAAACTAGCAGTTTGCATCACTCGAATAAGTGTGTTCCATTTTCATTGTCTCTGCCAAACGTTTATTTATTTCAGATGTCCCAATTTCTGAAGGTAAAGCTGACGACGACGAAGACATCAAAGTATGGGAAGATAACTGGGATGACGATAATGTGGAAGACGATTTTAGTGCTCAGCTGAGGTAAATCGTTTATTTCATAACTGTACTCTGTACTTTTCTGCAGTTAACAAAAATGTAGCTTGACAGTTTTATTGAAACGCGTTCAATGGATTCAATATCGCAAATTACTCGTTTTTATATAGAGCGGAATTGGAGGTGCAAGGATTCCTCACCAAAGATCAAGTACCGGCAGCAGCAGCCGCAGCAAAAAATCAGAAGTAGTTAAACAATAGTTTGATAATATACTGTATTAAAATCAAATCGTCTTGTATTACCAGTCTCGTTACATTTATTAATTAAAATGTTCTTTGTCCATTTTCTATGAATGAAATAATAACTGTATAATTTCGGATTTGTATTTTCAATTCTCAACTCCAAGTTGACCAATACCCGGTTTATAAATTGCAGTTTATGTTAAGTTTAACGATAGCGGAATCATTTTGATTTATTCATTTAGGTTTTACATCATTTTCAGTACAAGGACGTTTTCACAGTATCGCATAAAAAATAATTGCAATTTTGCAATACGAAATATACTGTATTAAAATCAAATCGTCTTGTATTACCAGTCTCGTTACATTTATTAATTAAAATGTTCTTTGTCCATTTTCTATGAATGAAATAATAACTATATAATTTCGGATTTGTATTTTCAATTCTCAACTCCAAGTTGACCAATACCCGGTTTATAAATTGCAGTTTATGTTTAAGTTTAACGATAGTGGAATCATTTTGATTTATTCATTTAGGGTTTACATCATTTTCAGTACAAGGACGTTTTCACAGTATCGCATAAAAATATTTAATTGCAATTTTGCAATACGTTTTACACAATCATATACATAAAATGGGGTTGGAGCCGCCGTGGTTTCCAATTTCCAATGCATTTTGAGGGGTGAAGGCTTTTCCCATTCCAATGTACTTGAACACATCACACGAATATTCCTTTCCTTTACGTTTTGATATTCAGCTGACACTACTACTTTTTCTTGGCCCTGGATTTGGCATTTGGCACGGGTGTATCATCTTTTATTTGGAAGCTGTGTGTTCGTATATAACCATATAACCAATTAATGAGCATCTTAGCTTAGCCAAGGAGTAAGAAGGAGTGCTTATCTAATCAAATTGTAGATAGTGAAGCAGTGTATAGAGTCCAAAGTCAAAAGCCATAAAAGTTGTATGATCCGACTACAAGCTTTACATTCAACTTTAGTTCTTTGCCGTAGTCATATCTTGATCTTGCCCAGCTGTCGTTTTGTAAGCATCATCTCGTCATTTAACCCCAACCTTTACAAACCTAATCAAATTAACCTCTTGCACTTCCGCCTTTCTCATTACAGTTTTAAGGAGTGTCGGTGGAAGTCTCATTATTGTCACTTCAACACTATCATCAAACTCCCTAACACTAACACACCCTCCTCCGTCCAATACGTTCACAAAATGAGTGACAAAAAGCGAGTTTGCATTGTGGGGTCTGGAAACTGGTAATTTTTAACTTTCAATCATAAAAAACGAAGTAAATATTACATACATTACGGCGCATATTCTCTAAATGCTCAATTTATTGATCAATATAAAAATGTCTTAATCATTATTAGGGGATCTGCTATTGCCAAAATTGTTGGGGCAAATACACGTCAACACTCTGATATTTTTGAAGAAGAAGTCAAGATTTACGTGTATGAAGAACTAGTGAATGGACGGAAACTGACTGAAATCATTAATCAAGATCACGAAAATGTCAAGTATTTGCCTGGACACAAATTACCGACTAATGTTGTGAGTTTAGCTTTTCCATTAGTATAGCATATTGCATTATTGCTTTTTCTTTGTTACAACGACGTTTACATTTATTAAATCGTCAGTCATGAAATTCACTGGGATGAAGTGAAAGCAAAGTGAAAGCAATTAGGTTGAAAAATGATATCAATGATATGAAACGAAATGAGTATTTTGTAATGGTAACCATTTAGTAATGTAAGCAGTGAGCACCGCATTCATCGTATTTCGTATTGATTCTCAAAGTCAAAACCATTAAGTGATTTAACTGGAACTCGAAAGCTCTGCTCGTGTAATTGATAAAATGATTTGATAAGGACAGTGGACAAGGCGTTTACTGAAGTTGAAGAGATTTAAATGTGGATTTTACATTCATAGGTGGCAATACCCGATGTTGTGGAAGCTGGGAAGGACGCGGATATTCTCATTTTTGTCCTACCTCATCAATTCATTAAGCACACGTGTGCTCCTCTTGTCGGAAAGACGAAGGCCGGTGCCATCGGTTTGTCTCTCATCAAGGTGAACCATTCTTGTACATACTATTCTCCATTTTATCTGAATTTTCATTGTTGTCGCGCTTGAATTCATGCTAAACAAATTGTTTCAAATCCTTCATGATGATATGATAACCTTCATGTCACCTTTCCGACTTATTAACTTTTGTTTCATAAAATTCATAATGAACAGGGATTTGATGTTGCTGAAGGCGGTGGTATAGAACTCATTTCTCACATCATCACGAAGCTTCTTAATATCCCTTGCAATGTCTTGATGGGAGCTAATCTGGCCGGAGAAATCGCCAATGAGTCATTCAGTGAAACAACGATTGGTAAAATGGCGATGAATTTGTAACTAGACATCCATTATTCATTATTTCATTACGCTATATTATACACTTGACTGAATTTTAATAACAGGAGTTCATGATCAAGCTCATGGAAAAATTCTTCATAAACTGATTCAAACGAACTACTTTCGAGTCGTCGTCGTTGGGGATGTAGAAACTGTAGAAATGTGCGGAGCTCTAAAGGTATTACAATTTGCAAAACATGCTGTCGATGCAATTAGAAGTTGTGATACTTAGTATAACTATAACATTGCGATATTTTGTTAGAACATTGTCGCAGTTGGTGCCGGATTTATTGATGGTCTTGAGTATGGAGACAATACCAAGGCTGCTGTAATTCGATTAGGCCTTATGGAAATGGTTCGCTTCGCTCAGGTGTGTGATTCCGAAAGTCTATTCATAATAATTTCAAGTAGTTTTAATTAGCAAAAAATGCAACTCTTTTCTCTTTTTCTTTACAGGAATTCTATGGTGCTAAAACCCAAATTGCAACTTTTATGGAGAGTTGTGGTGTTGCGGATCTTATCACTACATGCTATGGAGGACGTAATAGGAAGGTATCAGAAGCGTTCGTTCGCACTGGAAAGGTAATAAACTTTCATTTAAGATTTAAGAATGTGCTCATTCACAGTATACAATGATGTGCAGTTTCATAACTTCTTAACTAATGATTCTTAGTCTATGGAAGAACTAGAAAAAGAAATGTTAAATGGACAGCGTCTACAGGGTCCTCAGACCGCCGCGGAAGTAAATGTGATGTTAAAAAGTCGCAAACTGGAAGCCAAGTAATATTTTTACACACCTGGCTTTAGATAGAATTTAAAAAAAACTGAAGTTGCCTTCTTTTGGTGTATTTATTATAGGTTTCCGTTGTTCACTGGTGTTCACCGTATTTGTGTTGGAGAACTTAAGCCGGCTCAACTGATTGACTGCATTCGCAATCACCCGGAACACATGTAAATTAACTAACAATTACTATATACTTGATGATTCGAATGCTCATGATAGCAATAACTAATGATATTCGTTAGTAACCATTGAAAGAACTTATAGTGGAGGACTTTATGCATTCATGTTGTCCTAAAATGCACGTTATTTTGTAGTCAAAGTCAATCAGTGTACCTGATGTCAAAATATTAGAAAAGGAAACTTGCTATGCTATTAACCAAACCTGCTTGAGCGCTTCAGGGATGAAATGTTTTTGCAGCTCCATGCCACAGTAAGTACGGAGGTAGGGCCTTTAGCTGGATACATTCGTAACGTCAGGCATTATTATTTATTATCAACCAAAACATTACGTTCGACACTTGAATGTTGGTTAACAACATGGGATTAGTAATGAAAATGAAGTAGTGATGAGTGATGTTGAAATTGTAGTATTTAGTGGTGAGAGCATAATAAGTAGTTTACAGAACGCTATAATCAGTTTCATTCGCTGTTATGTAATGTCTTAATCTCTTAATTTGAATATAAATTACGTACTTATTTTTATTTGTTTTCTTCAGATCTTCATCTTTTGAGCAGTAGAGCAAACATGGACACTTTGGCTAATGAGTTGATTGATCCTAGTGGGTAGAAGCCTTTGGAAGAACTTATTCTTCTAATTTATTTTGCGTTGTCGTATTAGTACTCGATTTATTGCTGTAGTTTAGCCTGACTATATGAGTTGATTGAAATCCAATAACCATTTAAATTAGCGGACATGTTCTGTTAACTAGTGATATTATAGTAGTCATATTAATGATTGTAAATTGTAATGTATTACTTTATTGCCTTTAATCTGCTGATTCCAGCACTTTACCGTCCAAAATCAAGATCTAATAATTCAATAATAATTGATCGAGCTTAATTTCCATTAATGGCACTTATATTAATCTCACAAATATAGTTTTCATTATTTCTTACATTCCCCAGTGCTGTTTGCTACCCTACTTATTTTCATGTTCCGTAACGGTAAAGTATAATTTCTGAAGCAACTTCTTTACTTGTGTACTAAATGACTATATGACTATTATAAAAGTTACTAACTGTAATAATTATACCTATTATTATATTATGAGTTATTTAATTTACTGCATGAAAATTATTATCAGCAAAATTAATATTCGTAGAATTATCGACAGGATGCAAAACTTTACTTTGTTTGCTCTAGTGCTGTACACCTTAGAGTTTTGTTTCATCGTTTCATGACTTGATTACGATACAGAAAGAATACAGTAAAAATAAATGCCCATAGTTGTGTCGTGGTATCATGTGTCTGCTTAAAGTGCGTAATTCCGTTAATTTCGCTGCTTCAATTCATTATCATTTTATCATACTGCATACTGGAACTGAACTAGACGTACTATAAAAGATCATCATCATCATGCTTAAGCATTCGAATAAAATCACGATCAAGCAGCATTAAAGTTTACAAATAAAACAGTCTCCGATTTCGAATGCAAACTGCTATTATTTTATAGTTAATGGATAAACAGGAGGACTTTTAATAAATGGCGGACACCAGTGTTGATCAAGTCACGGTTGTGAAAGAAGAATAGGAAGAATGGAAAAAACAACTGAATGAATTTTATGCACGTTTTTATTCTGCTTCTTACTGGTTTCTTACATCTTACAATCTTACTCAGCACTCCATCGCATGGGCCTTTGTTGTCATAAGTCATAATTGTCCCACAACATAGCAATTTACATTGAGGCCCAACAGTAACCAACAAATAAAAAATACTTTAACATTGATTGATAAATCGTTTTTCATTCACGAAATTCATATATCAAATTGATGAATTCTACGGCCTTGGCATTATCATAAATGAGTTTCTTTTGAGAATTGAGTTCATGTCGACAAAAAGGAGCCAAAATAGTTGGGCATTCGTACGTTACTTTTTCAGTCACTGTAGTGGATTTTGAATGTTTACCAGTGAATCGGGTGAACGTCATTTCAGCATCAGTATGAACTGTGCAAGTCAAAAAGAAATATATTCAAAGTATTCAAATCGATTCTCCAGGGCCGTCAGCAGACAAACGCAAACAAAATCAATAAATTTGCAAAGTGAGTGAGATTCTTACGACACATGAGCATCATGCATGTTTCATGCTCCGATAAAATACGATAAGGCTCAGTATGACGTCCAATTTTCTTTTCTGGAATAATTTTGTATACGCTTCTAATATGAACAGCCATGAACCGAGAATTAGTTAAATGTTCATTGTAGGAAACACCATATTCCCAGTTTTCGTAATTTCCCTTTTCATATTCGATTTCAAAATCAATTCTGAAAATAAAAAAAGGGAAATTGAATGAGAATTATTGACTATGGAAAAATTGAATAGCGAAGTTATTTAAATTATATTACTAGCTATCAGCATAATATAAAAAATAAATAAACGTACACTGTTGGATTTAATTTTTGAAAGTTGGAGAAGTCAGCCCAAAATTCCCACACGACCTTGGGTTCCGCTGCTTCCATAACATTTTCAAATACTTCTGTATATCTTCGCTTTTTCAACAATACCCAATAGACAATAAAGATTGTACATGCGTAATAGGCGATTCGTTTTGTATTTAGTTTAATTTGCATTTTTAATACTTCGTAAGCGCACAGATTCCTGAAATGAAATGAAATGAACGCCAACACGGTAAATAAAATATTACAGTATCGAGCGAGTTAAAATATATTATTAATAACAGCAGCTATATTTGGTTGACAACTAAACTGTTTCAGTGCAAAAGTGCAATCCACAACTATTTCTGTAAACTTGAGAGGTTTGGCTTTTTATATATAATCCTACGTCAACGAAGAGAAACAAAGCAAGGCATTGGTGTAGTGTTGTGCACTTCGGGTTCGGAAGATAAAGAATAAAGGATTCTGAGAATCAGTCCCAGAAGGAAAATCTCACTTCTTCCTCTGATATTATATGTATTTCTTTTGACGTTTTGACTTGGAAATTAGACGGACATGACACTGAGGCGAGACTGACGTCTGTATATCCTGTCTGGTCCAGATGCAGATAATCCATCTCAAAGAATAATCCTACCGTTCTGTTTTTTTTCATAGGAATAGATAAGAATGGATTGAAAATTGAAATTAAAACTTAAATTGAGAGGCTTACGAACGCATTTAAATTCAAAGACATCAAGATCCACTGTTACTATTGGGGCATATTGATGCTAAATCAAAGTTAGTGAGAAGAGGAAGATTCTCAGTGTCAGGTTGAAGAAATTTGTCTATATCCAATTCTACTCCCCCGGTGAGCGAAAGATCTGCTGATGGCGGTGGAGGAGGTGCAAGGACTTTGCGAACTCCAGCATCTTCTTTAAAAATGTATGTTCCAAACGGGAGATCCAACAGATGCGAGAAAAATGGAGTATCCACCTATGAAATATTTACACATAATGTCATTCTTTCGTGTATGCTAAAAGAAAGTGCAGCAGTTTTACATCTTGTATAGACACGTAAAACAAACCTGAATAACGGGCACAGAATTTCCTAATCGTTCTAACTCATCCTCTCGTATGGGGATGAACTTATCTCTTGCAACTTTGGATAACTTGTCAGCCATTTCTGAGATTTCGCCACATGCCTAAAGGTGAAACGTTTCAATATTTTAATAATCAGATCAATAATTCTGTGAACTTCATAACATGTTGAAAGTTTTCATAACCTGCATTAGGTAAAATCAAAATGGAAATTTTTACCTGATTAATTCCTTGTGTTTTGATTTGATCTTCGACGTATTGCCAAATGGTGCGATTGGGTCCACTAGACGAGGGTGTCAAAATGGAATCATTCCCGATGATAGACGGTGACAAGCTTCCAGACAATCCAGCAATTGCGGCAGATATCCCCATCGAAATTGAACCCTGTCGATCACCCCCAGAATGATTGTGTCCCATACTATTTTCCACTTCAGAGTGTAATGGAAGAACCGAGCAGTCCAAGCTATTATCATTGTCACTACTGCTTTTCGTAGGGGTAGGCGTCTCAAGACGCGCTGTGCCATTTTGAATACTTTTAATAGTATCGGCAAACACATTTTGAAGACTGAGCGAATCTTCCGAGTCTGGACAAAGACGGTGGTAATCAGGGAAATCATCCATACAATATTCCCCAACACTTGGAGCATCCATACTGATCTCGCTTGGTAGGCACAACGGGACGGTAATTTGTGGTAATGTCGAAGGAGGTTGTGGGGGCATAAAGACAGAATCCTCTTGATAATCATCCACAAGGTCAACATCCCGTCCTGAAGGTAACGAATTTGGTGACAAAAGCTCAGTTTGTACGTGAACTTCGGAAACGGAAGGTCTGTCAGGAAGAGTTTGAATTTCCACATTTTGATGTGAGATTAACGATTCTTGTGCTAATTTAAAAGAATTCCCGAATCCTTTAGGAACATTATTTGCAAAGGTCAAGGGTGGTGGTGGTAGTGATGTCACGGTTGCGCTGACTGGAAGACTAGTAGGTTTGTGGTCCGGAAATCGTTCATAGTGCAAATTCAATTTGGTGTAACCCAAATATACTTTGAGACAAGTTTGGCATCGAAACACTTCCGGTGGATCTCGTTTTCTTATTTTCACCTACACAAACAAATGTATAAATACTCAATCATTTTTATTATTATTTTATTCTATCACAAATTCGCACTATAAAATTCTTACAGGTTGAATAGGAATAGGTGGAGTAATCTTTTTCTTTTCAGTCTTCTTTTTCAAAGTATTTGACTTGACCAATCTCCCAGACTTCGTCGTCATTTCCTTATTCAAAAATGTCAATTCCTGAGTTTCTTCTTTTTCTTTCAACGGTCCTACAAGTTTCTTTCTCTGCTTTTTCTTTTTCTTCTCGGGTTCCAGCGGAGCATCCGAATTTGGCTTGGCTGCCGTTGTCGTAGCCGTAGCTGTTGTAGTTCCATTTGAATTCGGAGCAGGTTTCAATAAACCACGACTTTCTAATCGTTCTCGTAGTTTATTCGGATCGATCACAAACACTTTAACAGCTTTAGCTGCCGTAATTGTCGGAAGACTATTTTGTAAAATGAGATCCAAAGCGGGTATTGTTCCCGGGTAGGGAAAAGGGAGATTCATTGTTGTTGGTAATTTAGTGTTCGATCAGTTTAATAGTTTCACCCAAAGTTCTCACAGGCTTAATAGGATAATAAATTAATAATTCATTGTAATTACCCTACGATTAAATTGTTTAAACGCTATCTTCCGAATTTTAAAATGACGAACTTACTTTGTCTCGCATTCGAGCTTTCGCTTCTTTCGCCTCGAGTTTCAGCTCAAATATAAGACAAATCTGCCGGGACTTTCACATTTCACCCCAACTGCATTGTGTAGCTTGCGCGGCACGTAACAGCTTGTTACAGTTGTACTATAATGTATTGTTGTACTACTTTGAGCAAGGTAGCAAAATATTTGGGGGTACTAATTAACTAATTTCGTTTATAAAAATATAATCCGTAGTTCGTTATTCATTTATGCTTATGCAATATAATCCTATAATGTACAAATGTAGTGCTGCGTGTCATAGCATAAACATTGAGTCATTTTCATTTGAATCCGATGGACAGTCAAAAAATAAAATTAATCTAATTTTAATTTGCTGAAAGCTGAAACACAGCACACGAACTCTAATGAGCGTGATTCTCTTCGGAGAATTGGCATCTTGTATTTACCATGCCTGGATATTGATAAATGATAAGACATCTATACTTTAAATTAAAGATGCTGTTGATGACCACCCATGTATTCCAGATTTTACCTTATTGGACTGTTTTTATCGAATTTCGAATCGATTTTAAATCGACAATTAAGATAAGACTTGTAATGTGACGCACAACGTTATGGCATGAGTAGCTTGTGATATGATCTATATTACATAAAGTCAGGATTTTTGACTCATTTTGCCATTTTACTGATTTCACTCTAGTTCAGCAGAACTTGACAGTTTATAACTGAGAAAGTACAGTGGGAAAAGCGGATTTTATTAAAATGCAGCAAACTTTCATAGAAAACATTCTTATTGCTCTTGAAGAGTTCCGAAAGCCTCCTCCTGGTCCTCCTCCACAAAGTACAAAAGGTGAACATTACGTTAAAAAGTGGCTTCGGAATTTTTGTAAGAACTCATCAGAATGTCCAGAGTTTTTCTCGTGCATTGGCAACCTGTGCACAACCGTTTGGAGAATCTATCCTTTTGCATATGACAAAGCTGGTCATCATTTTGAACTGTTGGATTCCACTCAGCGGCGCAAATGGATATTTCACCAGTGTCTCATAATGAGCTACCTACTTGTGAAACTCTTTGTATTTTTCTATCAAATAACACGATCTTCAACTTCGTGGCCTCTTGCCACAGTTTTCAAGGCGAGTCTAATTTGCTTGTACATATGCACAATAATTCAGATCAAAGTGTGCATATTTTTTCAAGCTGAATCAATTATAACTTACATGAACACTTATATCGCCAGTAGACGGATGTTTAGTCGCTGGATTGACAAGTTTGACAATAGGCATAAAACGTACAAACCTTCCACATTTTTCATCTTCATGGATGTCGCCATGTATTGGTTACTAATATTGGCAGCTATGATATTTTTGTTCTTTATTTTGTTTTATGAAATAGACTCTCCAATCAACGTCTACACTTTCTTTGTTGGGCGTGATTCATCCTTGATAGTCCATGCATTTATTGTCACAGGAGAATTAATTATTTGTGCACCACAAATGTACATAATGTGTGTTCCTTGTATTCATGGTGCGTTTGAATTCCCTGTTGTGATGCTTCGTATTCTGACATCATTGAATAGTACGGCTACAAGTTTCACCATTTTAATGTCAAGAAGAATTATTATGCTGAATGCAAGTCGAATTCTTTGTGCTGATTTTCAGCGTGCGTTTGGAAATTGCTTTGCATATTTGTATATGTTCGGTGGTATTGGGTGTTCCATTGTGTTTCTTTGCATTCTGGGACGACATCGAGATTTGGACATGCCTATTTTATCGATTTCTGCTGCTGGATTGTCTGAGTGCTGCTTCTTCATGTTCGCGGCATTGACTCATATCTACAACCTCAGAGTTGCGTCACAAAGCATCATCGACGGATTCAGGGGCAATGGGAGACAGCCCAGGAGAAAAATCTGGCTGAAAGTTGCCAATTCATTGCAAACCATTATCATCAAGATGGGGTCATGGGATATCATCCCACTTACAAAAGATTTGCCTTTAATAACCGCAAACGAAATAATTCGTAATTGGATCGCTCTTCAGTTGATTTAGCAATTGATAAATGCAAACTCTCAGAATATCTTTATATTTCAACTAAACTTTCATAGTTATCCCGATCAAGCTCGAAATCAAGTTTTCGGATTTTAAGTGGGTTTAATTGTCAATGTAATATGATGAAGCAGGATTAGAAGTGAACTTCGTGTTGTAGTTGTAAAACAGCTTTTCAATAATAAAACAGAAAAAGCTAAGACAATGGCCGCACAGGAGTATCACGAATGCAGAAAACACATCATTAAGTCCAAGGGACTCTTTGGAACCTCCTGTAACGTCCAGGCACATTAATCCTGTTTCTCGTAAATACGACTCCAAAAGTCGAAATCGAATTCCTCGTTCATACATAAGGAGGATCCTGTTCAGTATTGTTTCATAGTTAGTTACATAATTAGACATTAGAGTATCAAAAAAAACTTCCTGAAAATACTCTTCGATGTAAAATATAATGTAGTTCAATTAACATGAACCTAACCTGTAATTAAAGAATTCCTTCAGAGGGGATTCTTTCTTAACGAACATCCCTCCACGAATCGGACGACGATTGACTGACAGTTTCGCAAATGTGCGACACGCAAATTCATTAGTGCATCCATATTCTCTAACAGCAGGATAAAACTTGTCCGTGGTTCCGAGAAAAACTGCCTTGTTGAAAAGGACAAGTGAGACAGATTCGTTAGGCTGACGTGACCTTGATTCTATTGTTTCCGTTGAAATGAAACCGTTTCTTTCCAATTCTGAAACGATATCCAACGTATGAAACGTAAGGTTATCTCTGTAAATAGAATATCTGAAATTCAAAAGATCCTGGAGTGATTTGACCGGTTGAACTTGTGCAGACAGTATGGACACCAAAGCAGCGGAATACGCTATGTAGGTGACTAAAGCCGTGAATATTCCGGAAATAAATACAATTTTGATCGGGATAACTATGAAAGTTTAGTTGAAATATAAAACGGAAATAAATACAATTTTGATGCTTGTTGATTCTGGGCAAGTATGCCAACCTTGTCTAAAATTAAAAAGTTAACAAGTTATTCTGTTATATAAACACAAGTTATAACACGGTGGAGGACATTCTGATTTCTGACTGATATCTTACTGGCAAACTGCGCCAATGGCCCATATGAAAACTTCATGCAGAATCGTCATATCATCGTCATGCAATTGTTGCATTTTCCTGTGGACATGTCCAAGAGCCAATGTCGCAAATACAATCAGGACCCAAATGGAAATCATGGTACACCACATATCCAATGTGAAAGCTTGCATGAAAATATCCCTAACGTTACCAACAGGCGGTTGAACGAAGAAGCCCCACATGCTATTACGATAATTTAACTAATTAGTTATTTCAAATGGAATTTATTTAGATGTATAAATTCCAGCGAAAATGTTTAACAGAAGAGGTTTGCTCACTCAGTGTAAAATGTTGGATGCAAAAAAGTCAGGTTCAATGCTCGAAATAGCAATATTTCCGAAGATGAAATTGACAAATCAGCTTCCCCCAAAATGATTTGTTCGGCCATTCCAGTAAGTTTGTTATTGCGGCCTAATTGTACCCAACCGGTCCCTCGTACCGCAACTTCCCTTTACGTTACACAATGTCGAGAAAAACATTATATAAAATAATTAATGACCACAAAATAATTTCACAATTCCCATTATTGTTATGACTTATACTTGAAGTTATAGGAATCTCTTAAAAATCTGAACTGATCCACTTCAAAACCTCCTAAGAAAGCAGGTGGATTGCTTTCGTTTACAAAGGAAGATCGAAATCTGTAAGTCCACTAAAAAATGCAATTTGAGTTTTGTATGTGATTTCAGTATATAATTGCTGAGAGCTATATAGTATTTCTGGGAATGTCAGTAAGTCATTACCTGATCTTGCGATACAGCCCGGATTTCTTCGCCTTTGAAATCGTTTCTTCGAGACGCTTTTCTCAAAACCTCTTGCAATTCTAACTGAAAGGATTTCAATGGTACAGGATTCATCAGGATTTGATTCTTAATCGTGTATATTTCGAAAACATTTATGTTTTCTTGAGTTTCTTGTATTTCAAATACAATAAAGACACTGGAATCCATTCGTATTGATACATTTAGGGGCTGATCCAATAAAGAGCTGATTAATACGGTTTCGTTTATGAGCGATTTTTTCACAAAGTAGTACACTTGCATTCGAGTGTTTGCATTAATAATTGGGCTTATCTAAAACAATTAAAATGTAAAAATGCACTTTAAACCAATAGTAAACTGGTGAACAAAAATTATGATACAGTATAACACATAAACTACCGTAAGTAATGACATTTTTAACTGATCTAAGTCGTCCACATGCACGAAGCATACGAACTCGTTTGTGAGATCAGAAAATTCAGGGCGCATTCCTGTTGACTCTCTGAAGGAAGTTAGATCGGGTGCAATTGCAAACTGATGAGATGAAGCAAACGAATCCAGGGTCGTTTGACTCACATTCCAGTAATTAAGAGAAATCCAACTACCAACTAATATTAAATTTATATGAATAAAGCTGTTTTCTGTGAATAGACTTTGAAATGTGAAATAATTTTGCAAATCGTGCTCCATTCTGTGGTCCTGTTGCGCGTTTTAAAAAAGCAAAATTAAATCATATTCTTTTGGTATCCTGAACCCAAGTGATCGAAT
>JABASF010002387.1:0-15052 GCA_019776145.1 Harlomillsia oculata
GATCGCAGGACTCGCTCAGCAAATCAGAGATTTAAAGAAGGAAAAGCGAGAAACTCAAGCTATGCGAACTCAAGGATATCGCCTTTCTCCTACTTCAACCGACAATGAGAAATCCTTGAAATGTGAGAAACCTTACGTCATTCCATTACACAAGAATCCTCCCACAGATTTCTTGCATCTTTAATATTTTGTTTCTGTTAAAATCACTGTAAAAATTATTGTCTTTTCAATAAAATTTCCAAAATATTCTACAAATAATTGTGTTTAAAATTCTGAGCGCGTGAATATTGGAATTACAATTGACAATTACATGGTATTAAATAGATGAAGCCGAAACTGAATCGAACCAAAAGGAAAGTTTTATCAAGTGAACGTTAGGTTAGAGTTGGAAAATGAAGAGTTTCATGGACACAGTGAAAATTGGAATTCCATGAAGCGCACGTCATTGTTTCAAGGGGAATTGAAAAAAGTGTTGGGACTCAGTCTGTCGAATGGTGAAAAGTAAAAGTCCTTTTTTTTGCCGAAAGCATGTTGAGTAGGTTTTTTGGAGGTAGGATTGCTTGGAATTCACTTGAGTGTCGAATCGTCGAATGGCATGTAGAGAAAATAAAGGGCATTGATAGATCGAGCGATTGAGAGCAAATAGGATGGACTCCCTTACGTGCACTTGAGTGCGAAGGAGCCACTGGTGATAATTGAGAGAAAAGAAGAGTCTCTTTTCTTCTGCTTACAGAAGGAATTGAGTTGAATGAAGGGCAAAAGGCCAAAGTCTTATTGGACGGACGAGTCAGTCAAAAACTCAAGAGTTGCTTGTGTGTCTGTTGCTTGTCTGATAGGAGAGAACTACTTTCTCTTTCTATTTGGCTCAATCCGAGGCTATCATTTTCAACTTGGTCCAGACTTCAGACGTCCAAGCTGTTGAGAGTGCGAGTGTCCAGTCCAGATCTCAAGTGCAAAATACGACTAGCCAAAAGTCTTACACAAAAACCCGTACTAAACTTACTTTCACACCTATCTTACAAAAGCTGCTTTGGTCGTTTCACCACCGACTCATCGTCTCGTCGTCTTCATGGGAAGTCGAAAGCAACCTGCACTTTCACTCACGTGCAATTGAGACAGGAAAGTAAGTACAGCAGAGAAAAAAAGACACGCTTTTATTTTTGCAAGGAAAAAGGGGAAAAAAGAAGACTCTTGTTCTGTGTCTTTTAGCTATGCTATTGAGACAGGGCATTTCTCCATGAAATAACGTGAGGAGCATACCAACGTGCCAAATATTTTCTGCCAGTTTAACACTTGCTCAATTTATTCTGTTCCATACCCCATTTTTGGAATGAACTAAGTTTCCTCTCTCCTTTGCTTCTCCAATGTGGTTATCATCATTCTTATACATTTTCCTGTTCAGTTTTTTTTATTATATCATGACAGCCTTGAACCTTAGGGCATCTGGGACAAAAAAGCGCTTTAGATTTTTTTATGTGAGAGAGAATAGTGAGCCTAAAGCTGTTTGACAGTCACCAAACCCTTTTTGATTTGCCACCTTGGCTACTTGGTGAATCAATCAAATCCCGTTCACTTTGGTATTTCTCATTCCTGTTGCATGGTTGGACTATCGACCTACTGACGTGAGAAGTGAAATCTTCATTGAATTTGCTACAACATAGCGCTTTACATGCATTGCGTGTTGATAAGATTTTTCATACGTATTAAAATAGTGTTCATGCAAATTTTTGTACGTGTTGTTGGATTGACCTTTCGATTTTTCTTCAGCTCAAACGTTCAACTGATAAAAAAACGTATTAGTTGGTACTGCGTTCAATTTCCCGGGAATTATATGTACGTAAAAAACCCGTTTCAATGAAACATAACCAGTCAGTTTCTTTGGATGTTGACTTGACATCAAAGAGGTTTCTACATTCCCTTACCGCTCCTAAATGGCCATAGGCTAAAAAAAAGCACCGAGGGATATGGCAATAAGTCAAACGATGTTTGCTCTTTATGGCCGACTTTTTCGTGGACGGATGATCATAATAATAACAATTTTTGAGATACTATATCCCATAAAGTACAGAGACTTGAGTTTGTATCGGTCAACTCAAGTGCGGGCTCAGAAGGACACAAGAGGAAAACTGGAGAAACTGGAAACTTCAAGGAGCAAAAAACATATTGGCATATTCCATTGCTACAAAACGGGGGGAAAGACCTTTTCCCATGATTTTCCAAGTTTATCTACGGCAAGTAGCCACGTCTTTTGCACAAACACACACTCAAAGTACAGTTTAAGAAGAGAGAATAAGTAGCATATAAGGACGAAATTGGAATCCTTCTTTTTGCTACCTTATTATATTTGCAGAAAGGGTATAGTAGCTGAAGATCGACTTTAGAAGAAGCGAGAGGAGAATTTTCTAATTCTCTTTCACTCCCTGCAGAGACGCAAAAAGGTTTGGATCCTTTTTTTGCCTTTCTTCTCTCCAAAGTCGGGGTTCGACATCACATTTTTATGCGAGTTATGCTACAGCACAGTCCTCTTTCGATGAGAAGATTTAGAGGAACAAATCTGCCCATTTTGCATACATTTTATCATTTTATGGACCGCTCGTTTTTGTGTGCAGAAATCTAATATAAAATGTATTAAGGATTTGAGGATTAGCAAAAAAAAGCACTGTTCTCAAAATGGAAATAAAATGGAACTTTTTATAAATTTTGCATGAAAATAAAATCTTGTTACATTTTCACATTTAACACTGAGTATAACATTTTTGTACATTTTTGTACATGATTTTTCTTCTTTTCGATTTGATCCTGATTTGATTTAGTGTTCCAACTCGGATAAAAAATGTAGAGAAAATAGTCTTCTTCAGTCAACGAGTCAAGCATTGCAAATCATGCGAAATGAATAAATGAACTCCCATTGGAGAACGTAATACGAGTCTTTTAAGGCTGACTGTTACAAATGGGCCAATGCCTTCTAGTCAAGACTTTTTATCGTCGTCATCGTCTTGACTCACTGAGTTTAGCAAGTCTAAGAAAAAAAATCGAGCGAAAGAGAACCTCAGCCGATCCTCGATGATTCTCTTGACTTCTTTTTCCATGTATACGCGACATGGAGTGAAATAGACGGGAAAAATGCCATTGATTCTAATGTTATAGTATATTCTCGTACATTTTTTACTCTACGTGGATTACGAACTGAGTACCAAAAATTCATAAGTTATAGACACAGCGTTTTTAAAGATCCATTTCCCACTTTCTCCACACCTCTTTTCCAAGACTTTTCCATTGTTATGGTTTATTGCACTGTGTTAACGTATAAGGACTTTACGTTTTTGTGAAGGTGGCTTTTCTAATCCTCATCTTCTTATCCTTCGACCCACTCCACTCCATTGCACTTCCATTTCACAATTTTTATATTGCGGCTATTCGTCATATCAATACCATTTTGATACTCTGAGAAAAAAGGAAAGGAGAAAAGGACACATTTTTCTGTACGTTGTGTGTTCCAGTACCATAAAAATACCCGGACTTTGAAAAAAAAACAGGCAGTACACAAACCCAGTGAAAATGTACAAAGAAGGAAGCTGGGCGTGTGACACCGTTTTCACGCCTGCAATCGACCAAAGCCATGCAATTTTTGCTCTCTCATTTATTCATTGCTGGTGGGAAACGTGCACCACAAAACGTGGAAAGTAGAAACGTCCGATACTTTTTATTGCACAATGAGATTCGCGGTTATTTCCATCCGTTCCCTAAACGAACTAAGGAAACAAGGTATTTTTGTTCTCCGACTAGTTTCATAACATAAACGGGAAACAGGCATGACTTTTATGACTTTTTGAGAAGCCACAATTTGAGCATTTTTGCAAGAGACGGAAGAAAAAACCGACAAACTACCCTGGAGCAAACAAAAACCTAATCTGCAGTAAATTCAAAGACTTATGTAGGTAAAAGAAACGTGTTTTGGTTTTTGTTACATTTTTTGTCGCACGAGAGACGAAAGTTTATTGAGACTCTGTGAGGTGATTGGATCAGAAAGAACGAAAAGCTGTAAATATTGGCATTTTAAGAGCTTACGTCATTTTCTAAAACTTGAACAGAAAAACGCTCAGGGTTTTCCTATTCCGATAAGAAAGAGCTAAAATAACGTAGCAAATGACTCTGTTTTTGGCATTCGGCACAAAAAGTCATTGTAAAAGTATACAATACAAACATCCTATGACTTCAATATTTATGACATTATTATTTGTAAGTCACAAAAAGTTCCAGATTCCAGAGAATGCATTAGTTAAGTTCTTACGACAAGAAGTCATAAAGTTCACGGGTCTTATGACGTCATTACGTCATTACTTCCGGTCAAAAAATACCATTCCAACTTCCAAACCTTCTTTTCTCTTTTGGAATTCCACGTATTGCCGGTGCTAATGTTTCCTTTGAAACACAAACTCCAATTTTTGGTCAATCTACTCACGATTTTCCCAATTTTTTTTCGACACGATGTCATTTTGCAGTTTATTTTTGAGAAGGTGGTTCAAAAGCACACAGATTTTTCTTTGTAGAAAGTGTACCAGAGGAAAACTAGAAAGTTAAAAATTGCTTCAGTTTGTAACATTCCACTCGAAAGTCCATGCTTGTAACGTTGTAACTGGCTTTTTTTGAGAAAAATGGCCAATGGCTATAGTCAGTTTAATAAGAGGGCAAAGTCGGCAGTGGCCAGTGCCCGCTCAGCCACTGAAGACAGTGATGTAGAGCCAAGCTGGGCAAACTTTGACAAGCGAATTGAACCCAATAAAACTCGTGAAACATGTCAATTTTATTTCGGGGGAAGAGAAGAAAAAAACTTGAACAAAATTACAACCACAGAAATGGTCAAGACGTACACTCCAGAGCTACTTCCAGGTTTTTCCTCAGCTTCAGGCTACAGTAACCGATAAGGAAGACTTAACAAAGTTGGATTTTCGGATTGCAATTTCGTCGCTCGATTTCTTTTTAAATTACCCGATCACCGTTTTTTGAGAGGAAATCTGCGATTTAGGATCCTGCACAATAGGAAATTTCCATTTAGCCCCATTAAACTATAACTAAACACAAACCTTAGCTACCTTGCACTGTTTGATTTTCTTATCTTCCAAGACATGTTTTTACACTGAAAAGGCGCGCTGTAAATACCCATTTCCTCCCTGTAATGGTGTTATAATAAGGGCAAGCCGGAAGACATGCGATCATAATACATTTTTACGTGGCTATTATGAGACTCAACTCTGAATTTCGTTCCTGATTCATAAGATTAATATGCTATTATTACCTATTACTAAAGAATTTTTTCATATTTCATGTCGTATATAGTCGTATTACACTGCTATAAAAATATAAAGGTGCGTCATATGAACAAAGATAGAGCACGAAGAAAAGTCTCAAATAATAATGTAAACTTTCCTTTTCAACAAGAGCGAATGTCATTCGCAGAGTTCCTAAAAATGAATGGATTTTCATTGTGTTTGCTTTCTTCGGGAGCAACGAGAAACTCCTGTCAGATGAAATTTGGAACTCGTAGCTTTTCTCTAACGCTCCTGTACATCAAAAAAATCAATCTCATCATAATGTCAGCTCATATTCACTACAATTCTGAAAAGATTGTTATATAGAAAACTATCGTCCCAACCTGGAATTTCTCCATATAATAAAACAGTACACAGACAAGGTTTAGAATAGAACGTTGAACGGTTCAACGTACCTTACGTTTACAATGCTTTAAAATTCATTACGTTATTTCGTTATTTAACAATAATAATTATCAAACTAACTATAACCTATAACTTATAAAGAAATCAAAACCTTATTATACATAATTTCGCTATATAAATTATACACTTCAACGCTACAAATTCAATTGACTTCAAAATCTCAAAATGTCTGACATAAACTGTACTTCTGATTTTTTTCCATTTTTTGCATGATATTGTGCATTCTTACATACTTTGCTATGAAGCATTTTCAAACACTGAACAAAACTGGGATTTTGGAGGTCATTAAGATGCCAAGGTTGTAAGGGAAAGAAATTACGCGAAAACCTCGAGGAAAACTGCCGTGGAGACATTTATCACGTGAAATGTCATGTAAGGGAGAAAAAAGGAAAAAATGCAAGCCAAACAGAGACTCTGTGCATTGTGCAAAGGAGAAATGAAGGGTTGAAAGAGTCGTTTGCAAATGTCTTCAGAATATCAGTTTCAACGAGAGTAAAAAAGTAGGTGCATGAGAAAAGAACAGGGAAAGGAAGGAAAAGTTCATCAGATGCGTGTTGCTAACAAAGCAAAGTTACTCGAATCTCGAATGTCATAGGTCGTCCAAAGATATGTAAATTCAAACCTGAAAATTGATTTATGCGATTTATTATTTTTGGCTGAATTTTTTTTTTCAAAAATGAATCGAGTTTTCCAATTCAAAGGTACTAACCAGTACCGATTTTAACCACTGCTAAGCTATTCAAGAAACCAAATTCCAAAATATATGTGCTTACATAGTAAAATATTGTGAACGGATTTCAGTAAATGTGAGGAAAAGAGAGCCAAAAAAAAGTTTTTTTCATGTCACTTTCTTTCGCTAAAGTTTTGCCATGATTTCTCCCTCAATGGAGCTTTTTACATACCAGAAAACTCCGAAAACGATTCCGTATTTAACATTTCTACTGTGTACTTTTCAACCCTCATCGGGGAAAAGGGTTCGTTTTCCGAGGTTCGTCCCATTCAACAATGTGACAATGACAATCACTTTAACATTCTAAATTCCAAGTAGATTTCACGCTTTTTATTTTCTATCTGTGTATCCATACGACTGAAATATTGAATTTGAAAAAGCAGGTTTCTTAAGGTCCCACCCGAAATCCGAGACAGGGATACAGGCATGAATTTCGGGGCACTAAGGTTTCAGAAATTCCACGGTATTAGACAGGCGGGTATTTTCTTGAGAAACTTTTAAGAGATGCTGCAAAATCTCATTTAGTGATTAATCTGAACCGTTTTTGACGATCACATCGTGCGATACTGTGTACTTTTCAACCCTCATCGGGGAAAAGGGTTCGTTTTCCGAGGTTCGTCCCATTCAACAATGTGACAATGACAATCACTTTAACATTCCAAATTCCAAGTAGATTTCACGCTTTTTATTTTCTATCCGTGTATCCATACGACTGAAATATTGAATTTGGAAAAGCAAATCCGAAATCCGAGACAGGGATACAGGCTACAGGCATGAATTTCGGGGCACTAAGGTTTCAGAAATTCCAGGGTATTAGACAGGCGGGTATTTTCTTGAGAAACTTTTAAGAGATGCTGCAAAATCTCATTTAGTGATTAATCTGAACCGTTTTTGACGATCACATCGTGCGACACATTTTATAGGATCCTTAAAATTTGGCAGGCGATCATCAAAGAAATGAACGTGAAGACATAAAGACACATTTGGGAAAAGGGTCAAGTGATATTTTAGCTCGTTAATCACGAAGAAGATTATTTGAACTCGTTGGATGGAATCTGTATCTAAAGAGGATGGAAAGCAGTTTGACTGAAAGCGTTGTCTGTAATGCGTCCGTCGTAATGAAATAAGACGGACGAAAAGGTTCTTCAGAACGAAGTAAATGAGAAGGGATGACGATATAAATTGGACGGACGACTTGGTTCTGAGTGGCAGTCATGTTTAATGAGCCGTCCTCAAGGATGTCACAATGGTATCAAAACTTCTTCTTGTATATACAAACGCTTATGTACACAAAGTGTCCGCTAGCCACACGCTTTATGCCGACGTCTCGACTCTTTTGAAAGTGAAAGCGTCGTTCTTTTCTCTCTTGTATCGTATCGTATATCATTCCGGAGAATCTATATAAGGCAGAAGAAACTCATAAAATATAAACGCTCCAGAAGAATCCTTTCTTGTCTCCGTTGTGTAAAGGCCAAAACCAGCAGCAATCCACGGTCCTTATTACACATGTCGCCAAAGTGAGTGCCTAATGATCCTTGTCCAAAACGGCTAAGCCAAGACGCCTTAAGCAAGCCACGCCAAAGTAACAAAAAGAAAAAAAAATGAATCGGATCCTTTACACACTTACGACAATTGTCGTTGTCGTACATTTCGATTTCGATGGTCCCTATCGAATCATCGTATAGTGCCAGTTCGTATTGATATAAATCTAGAATATAGTTTCTGTTGCCTCTGGGAATTCTTATACAAAATGTCATTTTTCACATTTTTCATAGAGTTTTAACGAATTTGTGAAATTTTCTTACCTAATATCTTCTGCTGTTCTTCTCGGCTCACAAATAAATTAAAGGTTGACGAAACGAGAGAAACTTGACTGAAAAGTTGTTCCATCAAAAGTACCAATTGCACCCATCCAAAGTACCAATAGCACCAACTCGTCATTATGAAATTATATATCCGTTTCTCTAAAGGCGTGATCAAAACACTTGCAAAACCCTTGGAGAGTTACGAATCGTACGAAGTCCGTTGTATACTATACTTTGTCCATAAATTTTTTTGAGGTAATAGTAATAGCCAACTCCTAAATCCGGAACTGGATAATGTGTGTGTGACCCGGACTTGGAGAGACTAATAGACGCATTTGCTAACTTTTGTAACTGTTTTACGATGGAGTCCAACAAACTTTGAACATTGTGGAGCTATCAAACGAAATAATTAGACAGTGCGTTCAAACACACGTAACACAAAGGGACGAAACGGCACAGCTTGCCCCAATATCAAAAGAGACTCACTTCAAAAACGTTGGTTTCAGCAAAAGGTGGGAACATGGGGCGAAGTTGGTTTGGTCTACACAATTGGAAAAGTATACAAGTGGAAAGTGCGTACACGTAGACGGGAAAACCACAAAGTCTCTGAGTAAAACCAACGTAATCCGTCCAAACGCACCAAAAAGCAGTTATTTGGGTAATTGCTTGATCCACTGGAACGGACTTGGGTGCAATTTAAAGTTTTTCATTGCAATTTGGTCATTTCCACTGTTCCATCAGTTCCATGTAAGTTTTATTGTACACTTTGTTCCAGTGTTCCAGCCAGGACGATTGAATTTTTCAGATTCAAATTAAAAACTCAAAAGTTAGCTGAATCCTATGATATGCGATATCTACTACTCTTAAGTTAATTAAGGTAGTATTTCCACTATGTATAATACTTTTAAAATACGTCGGCAAAGTTTTAAAAATTCGAAAAATCAGCCAAAGTGTACGAAAAGGGAGAAACGGATTCCGTTGTCAGTGAAGCTTGAAGAAAGAGTAGGAGAGTGAAACCGGTGAACTTGACAGTTGTCCGACTCAAGTCAAACTGACGGTTTCGGAGCTGAACTCTTGAGGAAACTCCACCGCTCAGCCTAAAAGTTTACTATGGAAAGAGCCGAGGGTTTTGGAGTGGAGGTTTGGAACGAGAGGACTTTGGTTCGAGAATGCGAGACAAGCTAACAAAGCTCACAGGTTCTCCGTTTTTCGGAGTCATGCTGTCTACTAAGTTCCTTTTCGGGGTGATGAACAAGTCCCATTGCACATGCCCATAAACCTCCACCGGAGGAAAAGCAACAGTCTTTCTGTCACTCTCCATCCGCTTATTATGTAACCGTTCCGAATCTACACACAAAAGTACATGTCGCTTTTCACTAGTAAACAGTCAACTTGGTTTTTGGAAAAGAGTATACTTGACACAATAGACAAGAGAAATTGCAAGTTTTGCTAACAGAGCTTTCTAACATAAGAAACTTGACTATTTGTGTCTCTGTTGTCGTTGTCGCGATTCCCTACTTTACGCTCTACTCCGGAAGTGTAGCAGGATTCCATACAACCCGACATTATATTTGCTTACAATTGCAATTTCTACAAGACCATGATTCAAATGCAAATATTCTCCATTTCAGATGGACAAGCAAAGGCAAAGTCCCAAGCGCAATCTCAAGTGCTATCTTCCTTCTGTGACAATAAAATGACGCCTCAATTCTCATGGTGCGTATTTCGAAATGCTACAACTACCGCTTCCATATGAAATCTTTCCTACGTCTCACTTCAAGTCTTGGGACATGAGAATGAGGAACACAGTCACTGGAAGGAAGAAAAGATACAAAAAAAACATATGAGAAGGTTTTCTCCAGAAAAATGCATACGACTGCATTATATACCTTCCACACGACGATTCTGGAGAAGATGCCAACAGACACACAATTTCCAAACGTCGACATTGCGTCTTCGTCGACACAGTTGTGATACTATACATGGAAATTCGACTGATAAGAAATGTAGCACCAGATTCCAGAAAAAATTCCATCCTGAAGAAGAAGAGCGTATCGCAATCACACACAAAAGGAAAGCATGAAGTTGAAGTATTATAATAACACGAAGAAAAATTCTGTCTTTGTCATTTTGTATCTTGTATAAGTTCATGTCTTAAAAAAAAAGACTCGATCATTCTTTGGAGCTGGAATTGGAACGAAACCTTATTTTTTCGGTGAGGACATCGACTTGAATTTGGAAATATGCTAAAGGTACATGTGTATTTATGCACATACATTTTATTTCTATCACATCGCATCACTTACACTTCGGCCTGAACGCACAAGATGAAGAATATGGTCGGAATTGTAAATCGAGGTTGGAAGAGAAGCGATCGTCATTTTCCTTTTCGTTCCGATTCCAACATCGACAGGACGGGAGTGAATTGAACTCTCGTTTTTTCGGATTGACTGTTTGAAGTGAAGTGTACGAAGAAATGCTGTCTCCGTTGAACTGGCAGTCTTCCGGTTTCCCTGAACAATACTCGTTCGAATATTCGGAAGAGAAACGACCATTCGTTCAACACAACGTAACAATGCCATTTCCTTCAGAATACAGACACACAATCCTCATAGACACTTTTATTGGCATTGGCATTCACATCAGCCTTGTGTATTTCAAATAAGGATCAAGTTGAGACGATGATTCTTACCCAGATTTCATTTTTTGCAACACTGGTTTTCAGGGGTCCAATGGCAAAGTTTTGTGTACCTTTTTCCGCGGGAATAGGTGAAAGTTCTACAAGGATTGCATGAGTAAACAAACAGGATGTACTAACTCTGTACGAGTACGTCGTACGCTTGTACAACGCAAGTTTGCATGTAAAGTCCTTTCAACTCAGATTGTATTTCAAAGTGAAGTCTCTGACAAGCCGCATACAATCCAACTAACCCTTTTGAGCATCACAAAAGGAAAACGACAGGCACATCAAACGTATAATGTTTATTGCAGTGCACAGCAGAAATTTGGAGTTTCTCATCGCGTCGCATCGTTTATTCACTTTCTCCATACACACAAACACACAAGGAATAAAACACACGGACAAATGAATACTAAAAGCAAAGCAAAGTGAAGCATTTCTGTTTTATGGTTATCAAATCAGTCTGGTCCTATGCGCCCTTGTAGAGTCTTTCATGTCTGTGAACATGAAGCCCTCCTGAGCTAATTACAAAGTTGCTAATTGCTCAGTGTCGGAACTTTCATTTTCATTACATCCCCGTGGAGGTGGCGGCGGAAAGCACCAGACACACATATTAACTCGAAACTCAGGGGTCTCAGTCTCTGTTGCAAACGGAAACCCGCCCGGAATGAAGAACGAGCGAAAGAACAAATCGCTACCTGTCCGTCACACAGGGAAATCTTGTCGGCTTTCCTCCTTTCTCCCTGTTGTAAACTACGGACGGATTTATATAACGACCTCTCAACATGGGTTTTGTGAACTTTTTGAGGAGAATACCCAAAATTCGACATTCACTTTCATTTGCTTTCATTCGTCAAAAGCAAGTGCTGACCTGCGTAAAATTTCAATTTGCCTGGAATTAAATCCAGCTCAAGGGGAAAAAGCTGTGGACATATAAATACTCAGGATTCGGAGATATCAAACGAAAATCGTGTTCATGAGCAAAGAGCTGTCCGTTCGTTCTTGTCGACAGGGAACAAAACTTTGTAGATTTGTAGGAATTCACTCAAAATGAACAAGTTACAATGCTCCCAAAAAGGGGGAATAGGACCCGGGGACCAGAGGTAACCAAACAGAAAACGCTTGTAACTGTGAAGCGTTCCAAGTAGTTTTAATAAGAGAAAAGTTGCCACATGAAACCTTTCCAATGCGAAAGTCAATGGCAGTCACACACGTTGTAAAAAGTTGACTCTTTGACTCTCTCTGTCACTCACTTGAGAGGTTTCGGTTTATCCCTTCGGTTTTATACGACTGAACTTTCTCCCTTGGCTCTTGTGGCTTTCGCTCACACGTCAGTCTTTAGGGCTGATTTCATTCCATTTCATGTTATTGCATTCCAATAGCGTTTGAGAGGGTTCGAACATTGTGTTCCACCAGCAAAACCAAACCACTTGTACATTTCAGCTTTAGTAGTCTCTTTCCCTTTGCAAAAAGGCTTCAAACCTCTGTTGTGTGACTAACATTACATTGCATGTTAGAGAAACAAAAGGGAAAAGCTGCTACTTCGCGTATGACTAAAACTCTATTACTTGCATGCAAGTCAATGTCAACTTAAAGTCATGTCGACGAAGAAATACAACTCGCATTGGTTATTTCACGAGCTTGTTCACATGTTCACGTTTCCATGTACCAAAGAGGCTTTTTTGGATCCCTTTGTGTCTCGTCCAGGAAAAGCCCCTCCAGGAAAATTGCTTTGTTATTGTAATTCTAGCTGGAATTAAAGTCAGTTTGAAAATGTCAAAGAATTTCCCTTTGTTATTTTTATGTCAAATTGAATCCTCACTTGTTAAACGTCCGTTTGACAAGAGGAGAAAGCAAAACAAGACGATTTTGTTCTACCGCTCGCCACCGAATGGAGTCTTTTGAGAATCGAGTATTTCGGAAGACAAAAAACGGGTACTTTTGACTTTGACTTGACTGAGTACAGAATTTAACCAACGGTTTCTTTTTTCTATTGACATCGGATTTTTTTTACAACTTCTTCCTTGAATGCATTACGCAGCATTGAATTACATACCTTCGTTACGTTGTTTGTGAAGCTAAGGACATATATCGGGAAGGTAAAAGTCTATTTTTGGTAGTGTCTCTCCTTGTGACTTCCTGCTTTTGTGTGACGAGAGACGTGAGCTGACAACACAGTCGCTTTCACCATGCGAATGCGATGGAATCAAATTGAATTCTTCTGCTTGTGATTCTTGTGTTCTGATGCTGCGAGTCACCTTATCTGAGGAGGAATGTTTCTATCCTTTGTCTGACTCAATCCGACTGGTTTCTGTTTAGGGTTCCGGTGTGAGAGGGAATTCGTATTTTGCCTCCTTGCATTGGAACAGATATTGTAATATTGTTCTGTATGAAGGGTGACGAAAGGAAAAAGTACGAAAGGAAATGCGTATTGTGCAGTTACATTTCTGATACTGGAGAAAGAAGAGAGAAACAGTTTTTTTTTGTTCTGGTTGCTATCTCCAGACGCAGGAGAGACTAACATTAAGCATGTATTAAGAATCTAACTTTCTTCGGGTTGTATACAAAAGATACTGCAGTTTTTTTTGGAGACAGTACAGAACTGACTATGTAACGTATAACATTGCATGGTCGTGGTCGTGCGACCATGTGGACGTGTCTGTGTGTAACGTAAAATGCTCGCTGTTCCCAAGCGGGTATTTTTTTCTTGGAAGAAAAAAAATGTCTTGGGCAAGCAAGTGAGCGAAAGAAAGAGAGACGAAACACGACAAACGACCAAATGGAGAAAACGACTCCGGAAATTACCAAGGAGTCACTCCCTTTTCAATCTGGTTTTCCACTGTGTTCAGACCCGTTGACTCGTTTCCAGGCGTGTCATACTGCGATAGGATTGCTATAGAATGAACTCTGTACATTCAAAGAGTCATATAGTGAGTTGTCCACTGACAAAATACGAGGACTGATTAAAAGCTCAAGAAAAGAAGAGTTCTTTACAAGAATCACTTTGGTCGATCTTTCACTTTGCAAGGTTAGCTTAATTCCTCAACCATTTTGGTGAAGCCGTCTCAGCACACACTTGTTCCCAAACTTTGTAATAAATAACACCAAAACAACAATAAATACGAAGGAACTGTTGACGTTGGACTTTCTATAGGGACATTATTGCTTTTCTCCTCAATATAACATTCTATATAAAACATTACTTCGCGAATTGGTTCTAAAGCTAAATAATCTGTCCCGATGGTGCAATCTGGATGAATTTTACTTTTCATTGTGTCTACCAATTCAGGCAGTTCCTTTTAATTTTATGCTCATAAGCGCACCACAGGCTATAAATTCAGACATTGTGTCGTAGTTTACACCAAGGACATTATTTTGATACACCTTTACCATGCTTAAATCATTCAGAACTGCTGAGACAGACGTGACAAACAAAAGACGTCTTTGGATGTTTAGTATATTTCACGTTTAGTAAGGAACGTAAGGAAAAGACAGATTCTTTTATGCAAGCAGTTGTTGCTGGGTAGGGAAAACACGATGCTATCATCGTCTGAGCAGAGCTCTGACAAAACCAGCTTTTGCATAACAAAGGAGAAGTGACATACTCCACGGGGTGTCTTGGGACGAAAAGTGCTCTAAGGATTTGTGCAAGTGTCACAAGCTGAAATATTTTTGACAACCAGTCGCTTATCATCATCATTTTGGATCACAGAGAGCTTTACCCTTTTACTACATGGAATACACTGAACAGTTCATGTGTCAGTCAACAAACTAAAAAGTACTAACATGTCGATCGAGATGTGGAGGCGACGGAGCATTTGATGACGTTGACTGTTTGTGTATACGATCGTATTTTCTTCACATTCAAAGTCTCCTGAAAGCCACTTTCTAAACAGATGTAACATTATGAAAAGCTCATACACGTGATGCAAAAAAAAACTCGTAACTCTCTCTTTCGCATCTCTTGGATTCACTTCCTCATTCTTTATTAAACTGACTCGCTCTGGTCACTCTTCCAACATGATGATTTGATGATGCAGTAGTTACAAAAACCCCATTATAACAATTACGACACAATGCGGTCTAAAAAGTTGTCAAAAAC
>JABASF010002388.1:0-15051 GCA_019776145.1 Harlomillsia oculata
CAGTAGCATAAAGAGAAGGTAATACCCTAGGTATTCGGAAAGTACCGAACGATTCCATGTTACTGAATAAATGCAATGTCACAAGTCTTTCTGCATAAGCAACTGCAGGTCACAGCTCTCTGTTGTTTCGTCCTTATGTAGATTATAGTACCGTAAACCTAGACCGTCAAGCGTCAATAATTAAGTATCAATTCCGCATCAGCAAATCAGTATGCACCAACAGACAAATATACCGACTGAAATTAAGTAATTTATTACTTTTCAACAACATAGTTCATTGTTACAATTCAGCTCAATTAGTATACAAGGATTAGCATCAAAATGTGTAATCAATCAATTCCATTTTTTCGAACAACTAAGCTATTATACCAAGCTTTCCAATTCATAGTCCTTGTTATTGCAAGTAGAACTATGCGAATCCTCTGTACCACACTTACCGACGTCTTTTTCGCGTTCGCTCGTATCAGTGGAAAGTGCAGCACCGGTGTCAACTACAGCAATTGCAACATCATCCTCCATTTGCTCCTTCTGATCATTTTCCAACAAATACAAAGCATTCGCCACTTTACTCATACCTTGTAGATCCTAAACAATCAGAAGCAGACGTTATTCAAACAGACATAGACAACCTATCCTATCACACTAATAACAACAATAAAGTCGTCAACTCTGAATATGCGTCTACCTTGTTCTGAGCCTTCAAACTCTCAATCAGCGAGTCGTTCTGAATGAATACTTTTTCATCTTCAGCTAGGACAGCAGCCATCCTTCGATTAACTTTAACCAAAGTCATGTAGTTGTCTAAGAACTCTCGATCTCGCTCTAGATTAAGTTCCTATCACAGAAAATTAAACGTTAGCCAATTGATGCACTGTGTGAATGACTTGGAATATAGTGCTCTACTTAGCAAATAGCATCTTACCTGAGCTTTCCGATGTTCCAAAGCTCTCTGACGAAACATAGCAAGTTGTGTCCTCAACTCCGACAATTGTCTTATTTGAATTTGAGACTTGTTTACAACACCACGAGCGGCTTTATCTTGAAGGTTGGCGACACGTTGGAGCCCACGAGCTTCTTTCAGTGCAGCCAAACCGAGACATTTCTGCTCACGCTGAATAAATAAGAAATCCAGTTCAGTTTTACAATTTTGAACAATTCAATTTCTACTATACAATTACAATACACTATGACTATATATATGTACTATTACAAAAAAATGATCACAAATTCCAATTTTATACCTTCTCTCTCCACTCCGTAACGGTTTTCAACAGACTTTGAGCCTGATCTTTGACCTTCACAGCAGTGTCGTACATTTTTTGGGAAGTATACGAATTTCCTACTGCTCGAATATACAGCATTTTCAAGACCTGCTGCTCCTTTGCCTTCTTGTTCAAAGGTGGACGTGGTCGGTCCATTGCGATTATTTCCACGAGATGAAATTGATAGAAAACGATGGAAATTGTCTAGAAATAAAATAATATAAAGGTCTGACATTAGGTGAACGAAATGCCACAAAGTCCACAGTGAACTTGGCTACTTGGCCGCGTTCAAACTGCAAAATCAAGTATCAACTTAATACAATTAAAATAAATGAAACAAGCCGAGGCAAAAAACCAAAAAAATACCTTAGCCGGAAAATTTGTCAAGGTGCAATTAAGTCAGAGGAGAGTCCAATGCAATTAGTCAATGACGGACACAGGACACTCAATGAACGAAGAATCACGTGCCACGTGCTGCTCCTGTTGTCAAATGAGTGTGTATAGAGTGCGTATATAGTAGAACTCACTGAGATCTGAGAGTCGAATTGGAATTCAGGCTCCAAATCCAAACTCCGACTGACTCACGTAGAATCTACCTGCATTTTGTTCCTACTTGTATTTTTCATAGCCAGAAATTCTATAATATCATAATCAGTTAATCAGTGAAAAAGGAAATTGGCGTGACGTGACGTGACGTGACGTGATCAAGCGGGCATTCGGTAATGTTGGGGATGCCCACAAACATAAACGACGTCCTCGAAAACCTATTGGAATTCTGGAGGAACTTTATTATAGGATAAGAAACCAGACGTATAAGTGTTTGATTAATTGATTACTAAGGCCATATATTTATATAACGTTTTCTATGGTCTAGTTCAGTTAGATGTTCACAGTTCATATTTTAATGGCATGCAATTTATAGTATGGTTATTGTTTTTCTTGTTTTAAGAAATCCAAAACCTGAAATTCAAGATGTGTTGATTTGATGTCCTTTTCACCAGTGAAGGATGGTCTTCTTGATGTAAAACCGTTTGGAAGTGTATAGCGTGAGATGAAGGAAATAAATTTGGTAATGTTGAACCATGTTTCATGTAATTATTTGCATTTCACAATGAAGGGCTCAAAATAGAACTGATATGAATTCCAATCATTTCACCATTTGTGTTTGTAGAAATACCGCAGCGGCATACTCCCTGAGGAGGACACGACGATGAACACGATTCTTTCAGTTAAGAGATGGGAACGTGTGTACTCGAGAACCGACTTTTCTGAGCGCTATTTCAAGGTGCCGAATTGTATAAGTGACATTTCCGAATTTGGGCTGAATAGGGTTCCATCATGTCTTTAGTTCAATCCGAAAATTTTGTCAATTGTAGCGTCTGTCAACTTATGTATGAAGATTAATATCCCTGCTGTTGTTAAGAAAGCCAAAAACATAGAGTACAATCCGGATCGCTGTGCCCCGTTGGTCATGAGAATCAGGAATCCGAAAGCAACTGCTCTCATCTTCGGAACGGGAAAGATCATCATCACAGGGACTAGCTCCAAAAAAGGCTGCCAAGAAATATTATAACATTTTGGATCGTTATGGTGTCGGAGCCAAAATTACTTCAAAAGATGTGCGAATTCAAAATACGTAATGCAAAATACATTTGATCAGTCATCATGATATTATTGAATTTTTTGAATAATATAATAAATTATATAATACTATTTATTCCATATTACACTTTTAGGGGCACGTACTGAGGATGACTGCAAAACGGCGCTCCAACAAATCTACAAAATGCTAAATTATATGCCAGATAGCCGACACTGTTACGTCAATGTTATGTATACGTCAATTTATATCGATTTTTCGAATGCTCACTAGTATGTTAAATGTCGATTTTATATTTGTGAACACATTTTAATCTCTTATTAATTCAGTTTTGTTTAAATACGCGTCTCTGATTTCAATTTGGAAATAAATGACTTAATGTAATGAATTTGAACATAGAGGCACGATTTATTCCATTTTCAATTATTCACTTCCATTGTTTATTCTGCATAGATGTAATTTAGTTACCTACAGATAAGTACACTAGAATAGCAGTTGAAATCAGAACATCAGGTTATGTATAATATGCTGTTACGATACGATTATCATTACGATCACGAACGGGACGAAAGCGGGCATGAGATGCACATTACTTAAAACATTCGATCAAATTCCTTAGTAAATATACTGCCTGTTAACTATTAGTAGTATTAGTATTTAGTACAATTACCGTATACTATACAATATACTATTACGGTATTACAATTAGATATTTGGATATTTCATACATATTTGGCATTGCTGTATGTGAAACTAATTTTTAAAATAGAAATGTGATGTCATAAAAATTACTCTTGTAGAAACTGTGTCGCAAAACTAAAAAAGATTTCATAAACTTGCAAAAAGTGACACTCCTGTTTACAAAATATTCCGTTCGAAATTTGTATCACTGACCAATCAGCTAAGCAGGCATAATTTTAAAGTCCAATAGGTAGAGTTTAGCGACGAGACGACGTCGTTACCGTTAGGCAATTGGATGGACCACGAACCAGAACACAGTTTCCCAACAATTTATACTCGTTCAAAGTTCTTTTTAATTAAATAATTAAGCATTTAAGTGTCAGTTTACTAAGATGATAAAAGTTGATTTTATAATGAACTCAACGTCTTCCCCGTAATATAATTTAGCATAATAGCGAATGTCACTAATATTATAAAATAATTATCAAAACTTACTTTCTAAAGGCAGTACAAAACATAAGTTTACATCATGAAATTGAGACATCTGCTTATAATATAGATCACATCGTTTGCAAAGCGAACTTCCCATTTCACGATATTTACGCATCCAACCAAATCATACAACTTTAACTGGACATTTTTAGTCGTTTTTAGGCTTATGTTTTACTTCTACTTCGCAGAATGCTTCATGAATACAGGTTACTTTACGTAATATTCCAGTCTTTAAAGTCAACACGATTGAACGGTTACGATAGCACGAACTTAACATAACATGACGTAGTACTTTACGTAAATTAAGTTAAAACCGACGCCCTATATCAAGCAATCGATGTGATGTTTCCGAGCGGGTAAGTCTCGCTTATCTCTTTGTCTGGGAGGAGATTCGCCAATGGGATATTAACGCCACCAAGAAAACTATTCTCTTGGAGAGCATCGTGGTGGAGAACAGACACTTGCAGTGTTCGATTTTGAATTACTTCCAGAGGAAGGCGATACTCGATCTGAAAAATAGTATTGAAAAACTCTTTTAATGTGACACAATTCATTCGTCTGGAAGTCTGTTCAATAGAATAGTAATATATAATATGAAGTTTTATTAGGTCAAAAACTTACGATTTCCATAAAGCTTGGGTGCTGATTACGGCGAATAACATGTGTCTTTCGTTTCGTCACACGGTGTGCATCAGGTTGCAAATACGTTTTTACATAGGGCGACGGAGGGTCATTATTAGCATTCAGACAACCCAAATCCACTGCATGTAAAACGAGAACGTATAAAATAGTCTTCTTATACGTCAAACTTAACTTAATAGTTCCGCATATTCTTGAAGGGTTTCTTGCAATATCTGAAAATGTATTGCATTCACGTTAACAGTAAAAAGTAATATATTTTTAAGTTTTGTGCCGCAAGTTACCTTTGGTGGACTTTCGACGATCCGCTTGTTGTTTGACTCCGTTTTCGTCATCTCGAAGCATAGGATGAAAGAACGTATAAACAAGATTACAATGAGCAATTTCGTCCGCTTTACCAAAAAGCTTGTCGAGGAAATGTTGTAAGATAAATTTTCGTTTTTCAGCAACTTGTTTAACGTTGGAACGGCCAAATCCAGATCCCTTGGAAAGAGGATACGAATCCAGAGCACCGGGGAAATTCATGCGAAGTTTGCGATCCAACTCGGAAAATTCCTTATAAGATCGCTGAATGTATGAATATTGCTTTTCAGTCACGCGTTTCACACGAATGACAAATAAGTAATATTTCTCCGGGTCATATTTCTTGATATATGCAATAATTTCTGCAGATTCAATCCGACCTTCGGCTTCCATACTGTACAAAAGACAAAGTTAATGCATATATATTCAAAAATTGCATATGGGAAAAATAATCAGTTAGGAAAAGTTCATTGACTTACGTAAATATATTTTGAACAAAAGATAATAATCCAGCATCAGTGGTAACCTCGGACCCAAATCGTAACTGTGCCATGCTATGAATGAAGAAATTCATCGAGGGAAACCAGGCACTAAATACACCCATATTTTATTAAATTTGTAAAATTTCAAATGAAAAAATATTTGCAAGTGTGGACAAGTCTGATTTACTTACGCCCTAGAATCTTTAATGAGCTGTGCAAAGTGTACTCTAGCTTCAAGGTCCGAAGCCCCAGGCAACAGAGCTTTATGTACATAGGTTACCGAGTTTAAATTAACGCCCGGTGTGCCCGACATGGCCAGCAATGCAAAAAGATTAAGAAGTTGGTGTTTCTTTTTACGTATGATGCAAAATGCATCACAGCAAATATCGACAAACATCTGAAAACGAATAGGATCCGTGTCTGCAATAGCGTTGACCATATCTTTTGTTAGAATGAATGGTGTTCTGTCACGCTTGAAGTTGCCAAACATCTGTGCGTCGCCGAGGAATTTCCCGAAGTCAATATGAAACAGATGTCCACGTTTGGTTATCATAATATTATCATTGTGGCGGTCACAAATCCCCAAGATATTGGTCAGGATACAGTAAGCAGCACACGAATAAGTGAAGTTATCGATAGCACGTTTATGGTCAATACGAGAAGGGTTGACTTTAGAAAGCCACTCGGAAATGACTTTCTTTCCAAATGGTGCAAGAGTTCCGTTTTCGCTTTGAATGCGGCATAAAGTTTCTGCATTTTGTATCATTTCGACCATACCTAATAATCAATTAATAAGCTGCTCAATAACTTCATTTGTGCTTATAAACCAAATGTTCGTATACTAAAAATACCTTGGCGATACCCAGTTGGGGTACACGAGAATGTAATAACCTTCAAATCCAATCCATCGTCTAACCACCATTGTTCTATAATACGTATGACTTGAATCGTTAGCATGTCCTGCCTTAAATCATCTCCGACCTGCTAAATAAATCCACATTAGCATTTGCCATAGAAGAAAACATTTTAAGTTGCAGTGGCATAACAAAACACTTCTACGTCACCTTGAATAGAACAGGTATAGGCTGTCCATCAGGAAATTGATTTAAGAAGGTAACTTTAAGTGGCAATGACGCTGAATTGTAGTAATTACACTGCTTAATATCAATACCATTGACATCAAACGAAGAAGACAATGGTATCGGAAATGAATTATCTGCAAATAATCCAGAACAATTTTGCCGAAGCTCCTGACTTAAGACCTGCTGTCGAGAGGCATTTGGCGATTCTTTAACTTCATTAGCGCAAACTGTCAAGCCCTATGAAACCAACAAAGTATAATGTTTACACCAAAAATTACTATACTAGGGAAAGAAATGACCAATAGCTATTGTTGTCTAGTACCTGTATTAGCTCATATTCTTGAATGAGAGCTTGTCTCCATGCCTTTCCAGAAATGTGAAGAAGAGAATTCAGCATGAGTTCCATTCTTCTACGTTTTGGATCGTACTGACAAGAACTCGGTTGGACTTTAGGACCTAAAGCTCCTTTCGCACTCCAAGGTGCAGCTTCAGGTGGAGTAATCCATTTATTCATGCCAACTTGTGAAGCCAACAACCAAAAAAGTGCATGCGAAAATTTTAAGCAACTCAAAGACTTTTTGAGAATGAAACGTGCCAGAAGTGAATAGTCAAACGTTTCATAAGTCAATGCTTCCACTAACTGAGGTAGAATCATTACGAGTTCATCTGCGGACATTTTAGATATCGACTGGATGCATGTTTCACGAACACGAGCATCAGGGAAGCTATAGGAATATTCAAAATTAAGACTCAAAATTTGATGCAATTTTGAAAATACTAAAGTTTAGTATAGCGTACTATACCAAAGAAGAAGAAACTGAAGTGACTCGAGTGGCTGCAGAGGAGTCCAAACTTTCAGCAAAGCATGAAGCTCGGCCAAACTTGCCCAATCCCAAAGTTGTGCCGCAAGAAGAACTTTCGGTAACGCACTGGGATAATCATACAAATAATGTCTCTTTTCCCATAAAACTTCACGTTCTTCGGGAGGTAATTTGGTAAATACACTGCGATCCGCAATGTCTTTTAACAAATTTTGAGTGTTAGTGTCCAAAGTATCAAGAACTCTTGAAATTGGCATTGCAACTGGTACTTCAGGAAAATACACTTCATAACCCAAATCCGCAAATTCCAATGCTAAAATGTTATAAGTATCATAATGTTTATGTGCTAAACAACAGATAACTTTATGTGAATTTCCTGTACAATTAGCCTGGCTTACTAAGAACTGGAGACTTGGAATCTGACGAAAAAGCGGAATTGGGGGCAGGTCCAAAACGCTTCTCCTGTAAGCCTGGTGGCCAAAATGGTAACATAAAGCTTCCCTGTGCAAATATCCTACAAGATGGTAATAATTTTTATTTTACGTTCGCATTGCACAGTGTACAACAAGTCTGTTAATTAATATTATCAATGATGATAGTACCCCTTAAAGTTGAAAATCTGCATGCAAGCCCAGCCGAGTTCTTCCGTTTCCAACGTATTGTCCTCCATAGGTTTTCTTCCATAAAGAGTAAAAACAATGCGACTTTCTCTTGGTATGATGCACACGTTTAAATGATCGAAAGAAATCCAGTGGTCAAATACAAGACAAGGAAAGAGGAAGTGATCCGTTTTCTGTACACATGTAAACATAGTCTTCTTGTTTCCGTGAGATTTAGCTCCGTGAAATATTTCGACACTGACTGCATAGTCCACGTAATTCCATTCTGGTTTTAATCGATGAATAGTTCCAACATTTATCAAGAAAGCTTCAAAAATATCTGAACATGGTTTTCTCCCTGAAATTAACAACTTATCATTATCACCACGCCCCCCACAAACCATTAAACTAAAACAGAAATACTTTTAACGTACCATCAGTTTTACGAGAACTATCGTAAATGTCTTTCATTCGAAAACTAACTGGAAATGACTTCGAATACATTTCAATAAGGGTATGTACAGCGTCTTCTACCCGATCAATTGCACCTATGACATAGTCTTTCAGGCTTTCCTCAATCTTGTGACTTGATGGAATTATTTCAACATGTGAAAAACGGCCACAAGAGTCCGATCCTACGCGGGTTCTTCGTAGGGAATCATCTGAATCCATAGTTGTAACAGACAAGAGCCTAGAATTCCAACTCTCAACTGCCTTTATGCACAGTGTAAGACTGTTCATAATTTCCAAAGTTTGTACGCCACCAGCTAGCAAAGTACAAACGCCTTTAATAGCCTGAAAAAGCGTTATGGTTGTAATGGAACAGCCTGAAATTTCCTTCAAGCTAACTTCGTTCACCGTCTTCACAACATCTCGAATTTTTTCAGCTTCATTATCTATGAGTCCCAGATAACCCGAAATTTCATCATATGTCAACGTTTGCGAATTATTCTGAGGCAAAATGTCATCAATAACCAGTGACACCGCCGACGCATCATCAAGAGACTGCAAGCGTAACAAAGATTTTCACTATATACCAGAAAATGAATCGCAACACTTTAGTAACAGTGATTGAAATAATACAAACCGTTCGAGCCCATGATTTTGCAGCCATCGATGACTTCGAAACCAAAATTAAATTGGCATCAACGTCCAATTTCAGACATTCTTGAATATACGAGTAGTGTCCTAATGGAATGTCCGCATCTAAATACTCGTTCCGTCCACGAATTCTCAAAATATAATCGCGTGCTGAACCATCCACCTCATGTTGTGTAAGGGATTGGTCCACCAGGAGTTCTGGTAACGATTTCACTAGAAGGAACAGTTACGAATTTTTAATACTTGATTTTATAGAAACACTACAAATAATATTATGTTTAATATGAATGAAACATACCAGGGCATGTAAATGGTTTGCTTTTCCCGTCTTTCCAAACCAAAACTTTTATCCCATCCCAACTCAAATTTGCGCAATCAATCACACGAATATTCGCTGGAATGTAACCTTTATTGGTCGTAGAATCAACATGTCGACAAGAGACTATGAACAGAAAACATTGCAATTTGTATATTGTGAATCTATTAAAAATGGACAAACAATTATACTAGAAACTTACATCGCACTTCTCGAACCATTTCGAAAAATGCCTGCATTTCGCTATCACAAGGCGAGTCTTTTATGCTTTCAATGTTTTCATACAGTTTTCCCACACGCTTTCCCTACAAAAGTGATGATTTGGAAATATTAGTGGAGATAAGATTCAACATTGATATTTTATTGAATTTACCTTATCGTGGGACTTTCGGCTTGTTCTTAGGCTGACTTCCGAACCGGAAATCGAATAATCCTCACTCTTCCTGTTACTGGCGTAGATGGATCCGCCATATTCAGGTTCTTCAAAATTCGAAAATCCGATTGAGCCTGGGCCATAAGTAGCAGTTTTGGTTGAAGTGCTAGCAGACGAAGACACCCGGTACCAGTATTCACAATCATCGTAAAAATCATAAAATCTAGAAGCATCATCAGCATCTTGCGTGTCACCATTCTGACAATCTTGAAGACTAGGATATAGTGACGAATTAGATGAATTTGGTCGGCCCATGGCAAAGGTGAATGAAGACGTTGTCGAACAATCAGATGCACTAGAAAAACGATTTTCGCCGTCTGTATCAGTAACAGGTTTTTCTTCAGGTTTTAAATTTCGAGCAACAATGTCATTACTCAGTATTCGTGATTCAATTCTGTCTAGGCGTCTTCTTTCTAGTGCTTGCTGCTGCCTTTGTTTAATCATTAGAGGGTCAAAAATGTCTAGAATATGCTTATCCTCTTGTCCCAAATCAATCAAATCATTCTTCAGCTCATCAGATAAATGTTTGTACAAATTGTTATTTAGACCAACGTTGACTCCGGTTTGTGGCAAAGGATTCTGTGATGATACCAGTGATGAGCTCGCTGTTCCAGAAATAGGTAAACGAGTAGGTGGAAGTGGCGGTGGTAACGGTGAATGGGAATGATTTTGCACTCCACTATTGTGCAAAAGGTTTCCATTCGTACTGGATAAATTCCTGGAACTGACTGACGTATCCTGATAAATCTGTGAATGTGATGAAGTGTTTGTGACTTTCGGTATCGGCACCTGCGACGGAATTACCAATGATGGTGAACTGACTTGAAATTGAGAGAATCCGATATGGTAATTCGGATTTTGTGAAAACTTTGGAATGGGCTTTGGACTGGCAAGTGAGATGAGATCAATAACTGCCTCTTCTGCAGAATCCAGTTTTGCTGGGTCCGATGATTCTTTGGATGGCGGATGCGGTGACCGATAACAATGTGGTAAACTCCGCTGTCTTTTGAAAGCCTGGGGCGGTGGTAGCACAGAAGTTGGTATGAAACCTATAGCACACGGTGTTTGTTGTGAGGTATTTTGCAATTCCGTTTCACTTGTGGGCACCCCACCACGCGAGTATGGTCGTGGTCTTGATATTGGTGTACCACAGTTCTGGAGTCCTTGGTCTATAAATACAGTATATTCATATATCTTTTAATCAAAAAAATGTAATGTTTCTGCTCAATAACCTTGTTCTACTCAATCTAAACAGATGGTAATGGAAGAAGTCACACACTTCAAAAAACCAATGCAACTCTATATCCTCTCTCTCCAGCGAAATCCAGACGACATATGCCTGTCATCACCTACATCGTAAGCGTAACCACTTCTATCGTTCTATCTACGACGTCTTAACAAAGCCAGGAAACAATAAAAACTCAAAAGACGATGACAACACATTGCATAAAAACTTACTTGGCATTGCGCCATGAAAGATCCCGACCTCCGAATGAGCCCATGTTGGCAGGGATGTCTTGCGACTCCCACCCCGAAACTGTTGTTCTGCTTCATATGCCTCCAAACTCAACCTTTTGGCTCGTTCCAAATCTTTCAAATAATTTTCGTCCTCTTCTCCATCGTTCCCACCGTTCATGACCTTTCAGTCTTATTGTCTAGTTCCGTTGTTACCTAAAAAAACAAATTTTCAAAATAAACCAATATAATATTATCATTACAATTTCACTCATGTATACTTTATACTATATCTTTTAAAAGTTATAAAAAACCACTGACTATTGTATTAACAGTACAACCTTAATTTAATTGCAAAACTCTCAAGTTTATCCTATTCCTCTTCCTACCTCAAGGACAAACGTCAATCATATTTGCCAATAATGATCAACCAGAAAAGACAGTAACTAACATCAACATTACAACTTCCGCGTTTCATTACCTTCGTCGTTTCAATTACAATAATACAATAAAAAAAACCAAACCTTACCGTTTTAACATTCAAAGCTTATCAAGACTCCAAGTCCACAAAACAGTCTACTGGAATATAATTTCTAATCTTTATGATTCCGATGATTCATGACATTTTTAAAAAATAGAGAAAGGTTGCTTATTGTAATTACAATTCTCTCGTCTTTGAGACCTCATGGAACTTATTGACTTCTTTTTGTGACTATTGATTGACGTAAACAGCTAAAAATAATAATACTTAGTACTGATCACACTCAAAGCTAACTGTTTCAACTTGGTCATGTCACTTAACATAAAACTACACTAGGATTTACGTAGTTTACAAATTAGAAACTCAAATTCCTCGTGCTCTCTGAAGGACACTTGAGGCGATTCTCCTCGTCTGATATGGCCACTCGGCCCATCTGCCCATCTGATGTCTTATATTTGTACATGAGAGTTTTCCGTGTATACTCGTACTTGCATATCCAGAGACTATGCTTATTCTCCTGTTATTCTGTTATCTTTGTGCTATGTCATTTGCTAGCTTTTGTACTATACAACCATATACTGCACTATGGAAAAAGGAATCCTCCTTACTTCATAACATTAATCAATTCTGCCTATTCATTTCGTACTTGTATGAGCTTATTATGTTGTGTAAAATTATACACAACACGACGACCTGGAAGAGTCATCCATCATTAGCATTTTCTCATACGTGAATAATTGACAATTACAATTACTCGTACTTTAATTGGAGGAGGTACGAGGCTTATGCGCTTTTAGAATTCCATGCATTTCATGGTAGAATTCTGTTGCATGCAAAAAATGCAAAGCGTTGTTTGTTTGTATCCCTTTTGACAAGAAGGACGGGAAACGAAAAAAGTACCACGTATATACCACTAGTATTTTCATTTTTTCATGTACCACAAACCGAATTTTAATTAATTGAGATTACTAATAATGAAAACTTACTCAAGTTCCGATTGAGTATTCGTGGTTACTTTTATGATTTTATTAATAATCAACGGCAATATAACAACTGGGTATTTCCACTGGATGAAACGCGCACTACTACAAGGAAAAACTGAGTTTATCCTATGAGTTTGAGTAATATACGGCAAACACTTTCCAATATGAGCAAAATAGTAATAGCGATCGATTTAGTAAAGTCAACTAGTTTTATATATAGACTACGAACGATATTAAAAGTTGCTCTCAGATCTATTTGTCTTTATGGTTGGTATATGCTTAACTACCCGCTTTGTTTGTGTTTTATGGGTGGATTATTATTTTATCGACACTTATAATGACACGTGCAACTTTCTTCAAGCAAGTAATATGTCAAAAGGAGTCAATGTGAAAGGGAAATCCTAAATCCTTGAATCTACTATTAATCTGTAATGTCATTTCGTATATTCATTGGGATTTCATTGCCGTCAAAATTTAGAAATCACTATAAAAATGCCGAGGACGTTTTATTTATGAGAGTTATAAGAGAAACCATGAGGGCCAAATTCTTTCAGTTTACTATTGCATGTAGTATAGGAACATGCATTTTTCAATTGTACTGTTGATTGAATCGGTAATAATTTTACAAGATACTAAAGTATTAATAATATTATATTATTTCAAACAACTAATTATTGGTTGAGAAAGTTGAAAAGAAAAAGAAATCGCTTCTATACGCTTTATTGGCTTTATGAATGTACATTTTAATTCGCAGAAATCATAAAACTGAAGTTGAATAATTAGATCAAGTACGCATTCATGTACAAAAATATATAACGGAATTCCAAAAGATTGGGGCAAAAGGAAATTAAACCTGTTAAACGTAAGGTTAAACGTGGTAATTTTAGATTTAAAATCGGTTTCATATAAGATAACTAGAATGTATAAAATTATCTGATAATTGCCATCACATTCTGAATTTATTATTATTCCTGTTTTGTTTTCTTTCTGAAATTTTTACGTCATTTGGCTCCCCTAGCGCTTAACTTCATTCAAACTGCATAATGTTTCTCATTCATAAAATTCAAGAACCATTTCCGGGCACTTTGCAATAGCTTCTTTCATCTTTCATTGACACAAAAGCTCACGTAGAAAGTCCCGTTTGTCCACCTTCCATTTGGCGAGGCAGGTTCACCTTGAATTTCATGCACCCAGAATTGATTCCGGTTCCAGTTTAGCTCTGAATCCAGATTATCTAGCAATCGCATTCTGTTAACAATCGTCCATAGTGAGACGTTTGCATACAGATGCTAAGCTGGACAAATGTTCTATCAAACGTATAATTAAAAAAAAGAGAAAAAGCACAGAATGTTCCAAGATTCGTCACCACTGTTGTCGAAATGAGCATGCTTTTGAAGAACTTTGACCCAAAAGTACCTAATACAAAAGTACCTAAGCTAAGGGCGATAGCAACTCTGTTCATGTTTTTCACTGATTTATGAAACACCTGTTTTATGTACTTGCGTCGGCAACTCTGCGTCGGATTATATGACAAAATTTTGCTCGTTTAGTGACATGAACCTAAAACCTATTCAAACAACCTTATGATTGCATTGCTAATTGCTACAACCATTGGATAGAAAGGAAGTGTATATTGCAAAATTGCAATGCAAATCAAAGCGGAAGCAGAGGTCTAAGTTTTGGAAACTATCCATATTATTCTGTACCTTTGCTGTGGAACCCTCGCCTCGGTTTCCCAGGCGACTTGAGCGGCAGGTTTTTCAGCGGAGCGGTTTTTGACATCTCAATAGTCAAATAACTCATGAACAGTTGACCGTCTGGAGGAACCAGGACGTTGTTGTTGTTGTTGTTGGACACTTCATATGATGGACATTCGTGGTGCAAAGCGCCGATGAAAAAAACTGCCACAAGTTAGTGTGCTCCAGTGCTCCCTCGTAAGTGTTCTTCCACTTTCGCCGTGTTCCTCTGATAACTTCCCAGAAGCTCAACTTCAGCCTTTGGAGGCCCCGACTCTTCACCACCTGCACCCATGTTTAATTAAACTAATAATTCTATTGAAAAATAAACCAAGTTGTAATTGTAGTTGTAGGGACAAAGACAAAATACAGCCGGAAGATTCTACACGTGAGAGTCAGTCGGAATTTGGATTTGGAGGCTGAATTCCAATTCGACTCTCAGATCTCAGTGAGTTCTACTATACGCACTCTATACACACTCATTTGACAACAGCAGCAGCACGTGGCACGTGATTCTTCGTTCATTGAGTGTCCTGTGTCCGTCATTGACTAATTGCATTGGACTCTCCTCTGACTTAATTGCAC